>JAIPRK010000873.1:4716-121015 GCA_025469195.1 Chaitophorus viminalis | reverse complement strand
ATATATATTTATTTATTATTATACATGTAAGTATGCAAATCAATGTTAATTTAATAAAAGATTTTATAAATATTTGTTAATTTTACATATATAATCCGGAATAATAATGAAGATTAAAATTTCTATATAAAATATATTAAGACATCCATATTAAAATTTAATTATTATCACTCATAATTTATTACTCAACATAAAATATTAAAAATATTAAGTATTTTTATCAATTAAGTATATAGACACATATAATTTAAATAGATTATAGATTAGGCAACACATTTAGTCTCTAAATTCTTTATAAGTTTTAAATATATAAATAAATTTTATTTATTGGCACAAATCGTGAAGTATAATATTATTACTAATTATCATATTAATATTGTAGATAATATAATATAATCTAGATAAATAAATATGAATATTTAAAAATGTTTTATTAACATTAATAGATATTCTTTGAAATGAAATTCGTCATAAAATAAATGTATATTTTTTATTCCAATGACTTGATTTGATAAAATAAAATATGCTTTTATATAGACAATAATTATATACAAGATAATAACAAGCAAATTTTAGAATTATTTTATATTAATGAGAAGCTTTCCGCACTTTATGATACAAGTAAATTATATTCATTCATTAAATAAAGAACACTATATAGTTTAAATTAGTTTTTATACGCTGTTTAAATATCTGTTTAATTTTTATTTTATTTTAATATTTTACTATTCTGGTTGAATATTAATAGGACTATTACTTATTAGCTATTACATGTTACTTTTGACTTGCTTATGAGTTATGGTTATGAACTACAAATATGTAACAATCATTTTTCCATGAACCTACGATAAAATGATCACCCAAAAATTGACTAAGTCACTAATTTTTTAATTTTCTCTTTGAAAACCAAAACTTTCACTAAAATTTAGTTATGAATATACTGAGCACAGAAGTAAATAATTATACAATCAAATGCTATAAACATATAATCATGTTAAGTTGTTAAAATTTAATTTTAAATGGTTTTTTCTTTTAATTATATTCGTTTAGCATCCAGAATATTACTGATAAATTATGTGCTAAGAATTTAACGTGTACAAGATTTGAATTATTTCGTAGTAGGTGTCAATTTATTTCTAATATTATCTTTTTATATTCTATATAATTTTTAACCACATAAATTATATTTAATTTCATTAAATTCGGTTCAACAACACACCTATGAAATAATATCTTTAGGCTGAATCTGTACCAAATATGTATAGTCAAACAGTTTGTCACTCATTTGTTCAAATTTTAAGTAGGTAATAAAATACATTAATTTGTGAAACATTTTTAATCTGTGCATACCAGCAATATAAAGTGCTTCGAAAGTATATGGAACTGAACAACTAATAATTAATAGGAATAAAATTGTTTGAATAATTATATGATACTTATATAGTATATACCATACAAATATATATTAAATGATTTAAAACAGTTCAAAATATCTCAACTCAATGATTATTATTTTAAATTTAAATGAATAGATTGGCGTCAATTTAAATTGAATTTCATACGGGTCTTAAATCTATTATTTATTAAAATTTCAACGGTATTTTTTTATGACAAATACTAAACTTGTTAGGTATTTGTGTATTATTGAGCATAGGCGTGCGCAGATAGTAATAATTTAAATGTATATGTTCATATTGATTAAGGTAACTTTCGATTATCATTGGACCTTAATAAAAATTTTATTTTAAATCAATAACAGTACCTAATAATTTGTCAAAAATTGATATAATAATTTGATATTGATGTTTTAAGATAAAATTCATCTTTTAGTAACCCTCACAGTCTTTTAATATTAGAATAAATCTGATTGTTTAAAATGAAAAAAAAAATAGTACTTAATTATTAGACGTAATGCCTAATTCATAACCAAATAGAAGTTTTTGATGAAATCAAAATTAAGGCTAATGCGCGCGCCTATGTACTTGGAGTTCTCTCGGATCAAGTTTTGTCAGAACCAACTAGATCGCTAGAACCAATTGAACTAATGGTCGAACTGGAACCATGGTGTGTGCCTGAACTCTGCATCGACATGGTTCTTTCGGCCGTTACTGTGCCAATTGTACTACTGATACCCATCAGCCCATGATAATTGCCCATTCTCAAGGCCCTCTTCAGTTTGTCGGGATCGACACAGGAGGGGTCTGCCTAGAACAATAACATCATGAGCACTCGTTTACGAATCGAACATTTTATTGGTTAAATTTGTCAATGTTTGTATAGTTTTTGCTGTGAAAAATTAAGTAAATTTAACATAAAAATGTTTTGCGCACCTGATAAGCTAATGACGTCATGATCACTTCGTAGGGAACCAGTTTTAAAGGTTCCACTTCGTTCATCAGTACATTAGCCGGTATTTTGTGATACTGAATGGACGACATAAAATTTTCAACGAAAACCTCTTTCCAGTCCACGTTTGAATTAGTATCGCCATACTTCATTGTCCACATAAGTGCAGCCTTAATACACACGATGAAATTATATAATAATTATATTTATCACTATAGAAAAAAATCCGTCTCTATTACACCCACTATTATATACGTACTTGAAATTTAGTGAATTCATCTGCTTTCAGTTCATCTCTGCTTAATATCAACCGTACTACGTGTAGTGGTAATAAAGCAAACGATCCTAGATTCAAAACTTCGTTTCCATGTTCGTCGACAAATTCCAAAACCTATATCGTCGACGTTAAAAATATCCAACATCATACTATTGGCTACGTTTATTGATGGATACATAACATGGAATAAAAATAGTAAAACTTGCCTTCTGTACGAGACTTTTAGTACATTTATACTGAATATAACGTTCAGCTGAAGACAAGAGTGCACAAACGGTGTCGACATTTATACAACATTGGACGAATCCTGTGCAAGCTTTTCGTAGATCTTCCAGTCCGTAATAATCCGCTGCGTTTAGTACTCCTATTTATTGATAATTAAAATAAAATGTGTTTTGTTAAAAAATATTAGTTAGTTAACTACTTATACATGGACGAAATAAACAAAATTAAATGTATATAATAAAATATGATGTATTCTTTTCTTTATATTTATTCATAAGTATAAGTATTTAAAATTAACTCACCCAATAACGTTCTGGGTTGCAAAGTTACGCAACCAGTGTGAATATATTCGATGAGCTGACGGAACACGTCTGGTTCAAATTCATCAACTACGACTGTCTGATGCTGATTAGATTGTGTCTATTATGATAAAATAAAAATTAAAAATACTTCCAACGTCTTGAAATCTTAATATTTAGGTTTGACAACTTTTGTCTTTGAATTATATTACCTTATTATATTATAAACAATATTATAATCTAATCTAATACGGATTTTTAATAATTTAAATTTATTTCAAGTTATTTTTTTCAAATTATGTAGGTACCTCCTATAGTCTTTAATCAATCATACCTGAGTGTTGGCATTTTTTACATTGAGAAGTGGCTCACTGCTTCGTTTCAGGAATGTAGGCCGTCTGAGTTTTGTTGTTTCTTTTGGTACAACTTCCTTTTTTCTTTGAGGACTTGGTGGCTGATATAACATTTTGTGGAAAACTCTAAAAGGTAATATTTAATACATTATCAATAATAATTGTTAATTCATATTAATTATTATTATTTACTTGTTAATTCATCAACATTTCATAAATCTTATCATTTACACATGCTTACATAGATTTAATGATTTGTAAAATTAAAGTTTTACATTTGTAATTTTGCGTCACATATAAATTATAAGTGTTATTTAGACAGTAACTATAACTAATATTCTAAAGTATAATACTTTAAATTTTAAGTATAGGCACCTACGTCATTTTTTTTGATTAAAATATGAAGTAATACATTAATTGAATTAATTTTTAGCTTCTGATGCTTTTGCACAGCTATATAATATAAACTTATGTTAGTTAGTTAGAATGTTAAATAAATCAATTGCTAAGAATAATACTAATTCTAGGTTTATCTAAACGGCTTAAAACAGTTAACCAATAATGCGATTTTTATTTTTATTTATGTGTGTAATTTGTGTTAAGTGTATAGTATAAATTAACGGTTTAATCGATTGGTGCTGTATTTGTTTTTAATTTATACTAAAAATATTTTACTTTGGTTAAGTGCTAAATGCTAAAATGGCTGTGTAGCAGCCCATTAGTTGGCACAGACTGATTTAAAATACATTATTCCAGTGGTTTTAAATTCAACCAAGTCCACTTGCACAATAGACACATTCCGACACAATATGAACTCGGAACTACGCCTGTATATTCATGTCCAAAATTTTTAAAGTTAAGCTTTTCTCTCTCTCTCTCTCTCTCTCTCTCTCTCTCTCTCAAAATTATCCATCTTAATATTTTATAGGTACCACTTAAGTTATACAAACAATTTATATTAAAATTATATTAGCTAGGAATACATTTCAACACATTTAGTGATTGTTAATTCGTATAATGGTTAATTTTATACTTAATTGTCATAAATATCTTACCGACTTCTTGCAGCTAAAACAGCTTTAACAGCACATACGGGTTCTCTCGTGTCACCAACCAAAAAAGTGACATCGCATAATTCCGGCATACTAGCTAAAAACGCCATATCGTCGGCTAGACCATTTTTGTTTTCGAACACACTTTGGTCTAGCTCGTCATCGGTCGATTCCATGTCTCCTAATAGTCTCATTATTTACCACATACCTGAAAGAAACAATATAATATTAATTATTTTAATAAATTATAATTCTCCTTAAATTCGAAAAAAATATAGGTGAACACAAAACTTGTTTTAATTCTGATTACCATCGGTGCAGACCTAAGCATTAGTGATGTACTTTTCTTTTAATCGCATCATTTTATAACATAAGTTCTATATGATACCAAACTGATGATTATAAATGTATACAAAATAAAAATATTTAAAAAAGATCACTTAAAAATTTATTAAGAAGGGATCCACGAATAATACTAAATCATTAAGCAAATAAGTAGAAATATATAAATTATTGTCATGAAAATCGTGAAAATCTAGTCAATATTGTTTTATAAAATTATATGAAGAGGAATAAAATAATCTTAAACGCGATACAAATTTCAATTTAATAAAAATCATTAATATTTTCTTAGTTTTATACATTTAAGACAAAAATATATTTTTATATAAGGATAAAAAGCTAATTAATTGGTCATTTTATAATATAGAATTTATTATACATAAGTATCTTTTTATGGCATATCAAAGAACTGTCTTTGATGAACATACTTTATACTAAATGCATTTGTTTCTTTGTACATTTTTTATATCATTTAGATGATTGAAATTTCAGTAATTTGAAGTGTTATTATAAAAACGTTGCTTAATTTATTCCAAAAATAATTGAAACTATAGATAATGAAAGTGATTGCTTTGAGGATCTAACAAAATTAACTTCTCAAATTACTGGAATTCTCTTTGATCAATGTTTTGTAAATAACACTACAATATTATTATGGAAAATAATTTTCGAACTGAATGATATTATTTAGTAAATATTGATAAATTTTGATACTACAATATTTTATTTTCATATTACAAAATAATGGTTAGATTTTTAATTAATTAAAAGTAATTTGCTCAATACTCGACACATATTTGATCAAAAATCCTTTTTTCAATATGGATCATTTACTAAAAACTAAAATCCGAATTCTCTAGTCAAGAAGAATAGACACATCAGTTAGCATCTGTATATACTATATAGCTTTGGTAAATTACTTTTTATGTCACTAAATTAAAATATTAAATAAAATGTACTTAATGTAATTACTAATAAGATACTTCTCAGTTTTCTTTTCTTTGAAAATTAATGAAATTATATCTCGTTGGATACAAAATTTATATTAATCTCTATATTAGACATCTTGATAGATGTTTCAGGGTAATTCGACAAATGCAATTACTTTTGTTCTATTCATTATTTTTTACTTTTTTTCGATAAATTATATTGTACTGCGTTACTTGTATAATGTGTACTTCTTTTTAATTAAATTCAATAGTGAAAAATATATGTATGTTATTAATTCATAAATGTTCTGTATTTAATTATCTGTTAAATTATATTTTATAATACAAAATTTAACTCGATATTTGAATTCATTATTTTTTTTTTTAATTCCCGCATAAGATGTTTTCTTCCTTGGACATTTGGTCCTTAAAAGAGCGTCTTAAGGGAATTTTACTGTAAGCTTATCGCATAATAATTGTATATTACCATTAATTTAGAAAGAATCTAATCTAACTGTACAATAGTTTTAAGAGTAGGTTATATAATTATATATTATTTATATATTATAATGACTGTGTTAAATATGAATGGAAATACAAAAACGATTCTGAACGGAGATGATTTGTCAGTCTAGAATATGCATTAAATTATAATTAAATTGTTATATTTTGAAAATATTTATACTTCAAACTCTTATAAAAAAATAATTGTGCATATGTATTTTAATAATTTTTAATTACAACACACATTATCCAGGTATATTTGAAATCGGTTAGCTTTTTCTGTTACACGCTTGAGCATATTACTTTAATATAAATATGAAATAATATATACAGCTAACAATGTACAAAAGTACAGTTTACAATTTTCAAAATGTTTGTATAGGTACACTTCATAAGAATGCAGATCATAGTGATTTACATTTTACAATATTGCACCGGGGCATGATTCTCATATACAATACAACAATCGTACTCGTACACTTGTACTGTAATAACATGGAATTTTATAATATGTATAACGTGTTTGGTGTACACAGTGGAGTAATTGCCAATTGGTCATGGCAAATTGGTGTATAGTAGTGGTGTAGGACGTTTCTTGTTTACCGTACGATATTTTTCACTTTCATATACGGTATTTGTTTCAAAATAGTCAAATGGTCACACTGGTTGCTTACAAAAAACAAGTGATAGTAAATAATTATTTTTCGTTTATGACTATGATCAAAGGTTTATGGTATATTATTATCTATTCACAATAGTGGCAAATGAAAACAATACAATACAATCCACAGGTTTCATATCATTGATTAGTCTGGGTGCGAACTGCAAATACTTGGAATATCCATTATACAAGTGATGTAATTATTTCTAAGGTCTTTTTAAATGTTAAATTTACTGTAACATGTAATTATTTATTGACATCGTTTTGTGTATGCTCAATACCAGTTTATATGTAGAGTAAGTACATATTTCATTTTAATTTATATTCCCAATTCGTATTGTTTACTAACAATTGAGGTCAATACTTAAATGAACACCCATTGGTAATATGCATGTTTCCTTCGAAGTTAATATGTATTTATATGATATATACAGTTATGAATAACCACATTCAATGCTTTAAATGATACACATACATAATAATGGTATGTAAACTAACATTTTAAGTGCCTATCTATACATACCTATGTAAATTATGGGGATTTGCAAATATAAAAATACAAAATTCTGTCTATGCAACATATGCAAGTACAAAATGTAAATTTAAAATAAAATGTACTATTATTACTTTAGTAACAGTTTAAATTATATCAATATTATTGGTAGGTACCTATTTTTATTTTAACATTTACATATTTATAAACAAGTTTTTCATAACCAGGAAAAATATTGTTATTTTTTGTTATGAAAATAGGAAATTTCTGAAAATAAATATTCCTTGTCTACAAGTTTTAATTAAATTAAATTTATAGTGTGCAGCATTAATTTGTTTAAATTATGATGAAGTATACACATATACATATATATGATGTAATATTTATACATGTGTATACAATTATACAATTATATACTTATGTATCTTATAAGTTAGATTATATATTGACCATAAAATTTAAATCTGCATTATACTACCTGCCTTAAACCTAGCATTTTGACTAAGGCTTAGCTTTAAAATAATTGGAAAACAATTTCGTAAACAGATTCAAAAATTATTATTGTTAAAATATTGTGTAGGTAATTAATATATTATTTTAAAATATATTCTAAATTTTAGATTATTTATGAACATAGTTAATAATTTTGCGTTGTTGTGAAAATATTACTACAATGACAAAGGAATACCAAAAAAATGAAATATTAAAAAGTGAGAATGTCTAAATTCTTTCATAATAAAATGTTTTTTCAAATGTCAACATTTATAATTGATTTACATTATATAAAAGTAAATACATAAAATATTATATAACTCTCGATTATAAGTATAAATTAATTATTATGATAATGAATGATATATATTTTGTCAAATGAATTGTTATTACAGATCAGTTACAAACCACCAGAAATTTTTCAATAATTGGCTGTTTGGTACATAATTGAGTTTTAATTTTTGAATAAATATGTTTTAAATTTTTTTTTGATTTTATTTAGTTTTTCTAAATATTGTTTGTTTTATTAATATATAATTTTTGTCCTAAACAGATATTATCACCAGAAGATAATATGACCCAAACCACTACAGTTGAAACTATTACTATTACTAGACCTTTGAAAGTAAGTGTATTTTTAGTTCATATTAATTATAGATACTTCAGATGTTTATTTAAATAAGTCAATGAATTTACAACAATTGGGAATATTAATTTAAAAAGTTTATTAATAATAAATAATTAAACTTATAATAGCTTAGAGTTATTTAGGAAACACCTTATTTAGATCTTAGAATATGTTTTCATAAAAATATGAAATATGAGTATTTAAAATTTTAAATATCTAATTTTAAGTGTATTCTTGTCATATTTTCATTATTTGTTATGATATTGCTATAGTAGCTCTCAACAAGTTTTTAGGAGAGGATTTAAAAATGTCTGCACATGTTATATACAGTTAACTACATTGTTTATTATTACATTTATTATCATACTTGTGTAAAATCCTGTTCTTGTTTATATGATAAACATTCCACTTTTAAGTTTTAAGCGTTTGTTAAAAAAAAAAAAAAAAATCTGACCTTACTAAAATTTATGCTTAGTATTATTTTAATATTTTATAACTCTAAATGTTAATGTCTAGTATAATTTTTTTGTATTTCAGGAAAATATTATGTTTGTTTTAGTCTTTGTTCTATTTTTAAACTAATCAAACCAATAATTTTAGAACCTTTTATTCATTTATACATTTTAACTATTTAATACAAACTTAATGAAATATTTTGACTACAAATTAATTAAGTAATTTCTATTAATTATTATTCAATATCTATTCTTATTATGAATATTTAGATGGCAACATATATTATCCGCACAATAGTTTTTAATATACCTACATTAAGCATACATTATAAAATTCCCAATAAATGTTTAGCTGATAGAAATTTCTTAAAAAAACTCCATAATTCAAGAATTATCTCATCTCTAGTCATGCTAATTATTAATCATGATAGTCACATTGTAAAATCATTTACTTATTTCCTTAGAATCATTCAACCTCAATTTTATTTTATTAGAATTATTACCTATGTAAAATTAAACAGTTGTTAATTAAATAATCTACAATATACATATGAATACTTGATACAATATAAATACATCAATCAATCATAATATAGGTTAACCTATAGAAAATTGTGAGTGGGCTGGAAGTGGAATTTCTCTCATGTTAGAACAAAATTGTACTTATCTGAAATGCATTCACTTAGTGCTGCACTGTTAATTTTTAGTCAATGTTATATCATATAATCTGTTAGAACAGATTTTTTGGTTGAAAAAAAATGACTTGGATATGTTTCATTAATTTATTTCCAGGCTGGAAAATGTAGAAAATGATAAATATCTTTATATAATAAAAAATAGTTTATTCATTACTGTATCGATCCCGGGACACTACAGTTGAAAGTGTGAGCGTACCATATAGAGTAGGTGGTTTATGATGCTTTCATTCAACTGGTAGTTGAACGGACTATTTCCCATGTGCCGCCCCCTGACGATATTATTTAAAATGTATTCTCTTATCTTTCTTCACCCCGTGACAAACAAGACAACACTTTTTGATGTAAAATATATAATATGCACTTAAGTAATTATAATAACGAATACGTATACTGACTTTTGAACAAATCAATTTTCGTCATTAATTCGTGTTTCCGTGCGAACTGCGTGCTGTTGATATGTATATATAGGTGTGTTGCCGTAGTCTAGTATATGGTCGGTTGTCGTTGTTTAAAACGTACGATGTTCGTCCGTTTCGGTTGGTCGCGGCGGCGGTAGAGTACAGGAAGGTGTGCTATTATTAATGCGGAAGAGGTAATGAAAGAGAAAAAAAAAACTAGTCCAAAATCTTGCGGAGCAGCTAAGTCGGGGTCGGTCAACGCGGTCGTGGAACGGATTGTCGTTGCGGCAGCGAGAGTGCGTCGCGGTGCGGAAAGGGGTACCTATCGGTGGAGCGGACGGAGGAGTGATGATGGGTGAAGAGCCGACGAGGGTGTGCGCGGTCGCAGGGCCAAAGGGACGGTGTACCAGGACGTGCCTGTACTGGACCGAAAACTTGAAACGTTCGCCTCGGAACGCGTTCTACGGCTATATGTGGGACACGGTGACCAGGGGGCAGGACCGCGGATGACTGCGAAGCTTGGCCGCGCAACCGCGACGTGCCTGCAACGACGCCCGCGATACTCTTTCACCGCCGTGCGCCACAGGGTCCTCGCGGCGGCGCGTAGGCACCGCGGACGTAAAATCGATCGGTCCACCCTCGCCCACTCGAACCTTTCGGAAAAATGGCTTCTGGCGCGCCGCGAAGGGAAGGACGTGAATGCTTGTGGCGTGGGTGGTTGATCCTTGTCGAGCGTGCGCGTGCGGAGGGATCCGCTGAGATTCGTAAAGGGACGTGCGTGCGGGTGTGTGTGTGCGTGCGTGCGTGTGTGTGTTCGTTGCGCGAGAGGGGTGCATATATCGACGCGCGTTGTTCTATCGCCGTACAACCGAGTTGGTATTCGAATCGAACGAATTTACGTGGATATCCGGAGCGGGCGGAAACGTGTTTAACGACGGTTGATATAAAAATATACAGTCTCAGTTTTCGTGAGACGCGTTATTGTTGTTCGGTTTTCGTTCTGCTTATTTCGTCTCGTCTCATACGCGCATACTGCTCACATGCCGCCCGCCTAGTACATTATACAGTTCACACGCGAGCTTTCTCGTTCGTACGCGCCTACAAATACGCATTTGAACGGACCACAAACCGGTAATCGTCACTAATAATATTGTTGCCGGTATAACGCCCGCACTCCTGAGAGCACGTCGTCGTGTACGCGCGTGTGTTCGTTTCCGGCTCGTGCATTACGTTCGTCGCATAAACCCGCGCGGGGCATCTCGCCCCCACAATCACGTACAAGACGGGCGCGCGACACGGCGGCAAGCTGGTTCAGTCACGGACTACCGTGGACACTAACACGTGGCAACGGCGCCAGGAACTGTCGCTGCATCCGGCGACAGCGACGGCTGCTGAGACGGAAGACTGGCACGGCAGGTCGATGCAGTCAGACAAGGGGTATAGTGCTCAGGTTAGGAACAACGCACGTCCGTCGTGCGGTGACGGCATTTTTCAGTCCGTGGTCCGCACTACATCGAGTACTACCTGATGTAGTCGTATCGTAGCTTAGCCCCGTACAACAAAACACCATCTGTTCAGTTGCCCTGATACTGTCCACATTGACGTTATGATACTGTCCTAGACCGTTGATTATGTTCACCAGCCGTTGGACTTAATCCTGTGTGTCTGAATGGCACGCGTTTTGTTCGACAGTTATAAATCATGTATACGGCTGTAGACAGTGACAAGACCATGTTAAACAATATATTTCCAATAAACTATTCTCACAGAATAATATTTACCAGGTTTCTCGCTCCATTCTTGCAATTATTTTTTTTTAGTTTTTTTTTAAGCATCAGGCAATTTGTTTATTGCTTATTGGTAACAAATTATATACCTATTATACAAAAAAAAACAAAAAAACATTCCCCTGTATTTTCACTGTGTGTTTCATTGTTTGTGTTTTTACTAGATCTAATGTTTACAGTAATATTTAACATTCTATGTTATGATTATTTTTCATAAAATTGTTTTATTAAAATCAAGTGTTATTTTAATGTTTAAAATAAAAGCATTGATACTATTTATATATTATGGCTACAGAAATGATCAAAATACATCAATCCATTTTTGTATTAATTTTTGAAACTTGTATAATTTATTTTGAATTATTTTCATAGGTGATTGCCTTGATATGTGGTCTGATTGTTATTGTACTAATGCTGTTGACATTGACGTCCACTGATTGGCTATTATCAGCTGGTTGGCGGCAAGGTTTATTTTCTCATTGCATTGCAGCAAATGCACCTACACCATTGCCTTTTAATGTACCTAATAACGGTCCAGATTGTTATGCTACACGTGAAGTGGGTATGTTTCGGTTATATGTAAATTCGGTTAATTAGATTGACACCATCTATTTGTTAATTTAGGATACATTAGAGTCGCTGCAGCCTTATGCATAGTCACATTGATCACAGACATAGTAGCTACTCTTTTGACAGGACTTGGATTAAGGAGCAAAGATCAGAGAACCAAGTATAAGTTCTACAGAGTGGCTGTTTATGTCATGTTACTTGCATGTGAGTATTCCATTACAGTCTAAAGAATTTTAGTGGGTTAAAAATGTGGATGTGTGTAGGCATGGAAAACATTGTTAAAGTCGTGTGGTCACCCATCCGACTGCTAGCAGTGTTGGACAGTGTTTAATCGCAGCATTGAAAGTGGCTGCTGTAGACCATTCCACCATACTATATATTATAGTTTCTTTAGTTGGTAACAACAATTTATTTTTATTCATACCCTTATGTTTTGTTTGTAGTGCTATCATTGGTTATAGCTTTGATTGTGTACCCAGTGTGTTTTGCCGCTGAACTAAATCTAGGTAAATAAATTTTACTATAATAACTAAATTTAAATAACTTCATTTTTACTTATCTATGTAATGATTAATTTTCACAGGGAATCGCACTGTATGGGAGTTCGGATGGGCTTACGGCGTAGGATGGGGCGCAGGAATATTTTTATTTGGTGCTGTTGTCCTACTGTTGTGCAACAAAGAATCTGAAGAGATCTACTATAAAGAACGTAAAGTGACATCGTCCGCCTAGTGTGCGGCGCCCCTGCCCGACGTAGTACTTTAGTGACCTTCCGCCGTTGGTCAGACGACGGGCAGGGTGCTCTTATTGTTTTAACAATAAGACAGTCATTACTATAATATACTAACAAACACGTCATATTTGTCAATATCAACTTACATCTTTTGATTTTGACTGAAATATAACTATTCTGGTGGGGGAATATTTGCTTTGCGCACACACACAAAATATAATAAAATTGTAAAAGATTCTTTCAGTAATCATAATCAAATTAGGATTAGGATTTTTTTTAGATAGTTTATGTATGAATGTTTTTTGTGTTTTAACCTTGATTACTAGTGTTTTGTGTTTATCAAGGAATAAGTTACGATAGCATTTTATATTAATATATATAATAGTTTATAATTGATAACATTTGTGATCATGGTATTCGGTATTGATTTTTTATGACAGATTTTACTTGATAAAACCATCCTATTGTTTTATATTAATAATGTGTTTGTATTGTAAAATTATATTGTAAAATGTACACAACCAACACTTAAGTTCCAAAAATGTCTGTAATTTCTTTCACTTGTTTTGTTTTCAATTATTTTCCTATTTTAAATTTGTTATAGTTATATAAATAATATTCCGACAATACCATATTGTTATTAATTATACATAATATATATATAAAAAAAACAAATTTTGTGAAAGTGAGTTCTTTTATCAATGTACTTTCTACATGTAATAACATATTCATATCTAACATCTATTGATAAAATAGTTAAATTTAGTGATAGTGAATATGAATGTAAATAAAATATTAAATTTTGTAAATCATACTATGTTCAGGTATGTGTTTTACACAAACAGTAGGCCAAAGAGAGTTGTCCTTGCCAAAGAAGAAAAATAAAAAATAAAGAAATATTTCCTCTATAATAATTACACATTCCTGTATACTTATAATTTCTATATTATTTTGTTCATTGTATATAGAATGTTTTCACCTTACCCTTGTTAAAGACTATCCCGTTATATGTACCAATGTTTATTTTCCTGTTAATTTGTTTTATAAAAAGCATTTTATTAATATATAATCTACATTGTATTCTTGCCCAACATAATTTAAATATTTACTAATTATTGACACACTATAGATTTTATATTAGAATGTGTACAACAATTATTTCATAAGTATGAGAAATGAGAATTTCTCACATAATATATGTTATTATTTAAATTTTTTATATTTTTAACTGTATACATTAAGGACCTTTGTTAAAATTACATATCTTTAAAATGAACTGTTTTTATAGTGCTCCTAATTTATTTTACCCAAAGATTTACAAATCTGATTCAGCCGTCCATTCCAGTATTTCTTCATCTTTAAAATTAATTTTTTTATTATTTGCACATTTTGTTACATTTAGTCCGCTGTACTATTATACATAATTTTAGATACAATAACTATTGTTTTTCATTTGTAAAACAACTGTCAAATTTATTAAAATTTCTGAATTATTCTTTTTACTCGTATGTAACACAATTACATTTTTCTTCCTAATGAATGTTGTATATATTAAAATTAATATTTTATCAAATAACAATAAAATTATTATTTACAAAGTGTAATGTTTTTATTCATACCTCAAGGCTCAACGTTAATATTTTCTGCTGTTATTCCTTAAGGGTACGGTGAATTCTTACATTTGATTAAATACCTGTACGGCTGTGCAATATCCATTATAGTTTTCAGAGAATATTTTGCCGCTGGCAAGCATCATAAAAAGCAATAGTTCTCTTGCTCGTTTATTTTGTATTCGTGGAAAAGTGGAAATAATCACTGCTTATCCGTGAAAATTATTACAGGCAGCCGTAAATCGTAATACTGCTTAGTTATTACTAGGGCTCGTAAAGTCATCTACTAAATGAGCATGCTCATATGCTCTAAAAGTTTGCAAAATATGCTCCTAAAAGTTCATAAATATACATTTATATGCGTTAAAAATCTAAAACTACGCACTTAAAATATGAGCATAAAAAAAATCATGGGTAAATTTTTAAATTACAAGATATTATATATATTCATATTTTTAAAAGTTGAATTCTTAATTATTTCATGTTGCGAAAAAATTTGTATTTCCTTAAATAAATTTTAGATGATGAAAAATTATAAATTATTGCATTTAAAAATTTTGATATTGTACACCAGACTAAGGTTTTTTTTATAGTATTTTTGTAAGGAAAATGTACATTATTACCTACCTACTATTATACGCGTTTTCTTCAAAAGACGTGTTATTACCAAAAAAAAAAAATTTGTTAAAAAATTAAATTTTTATTCTAGGAATGTATTTTATATGAGAAATTACATGAATATTACATTGTTTTTATAAAATAATACTACCTATTAAATTACTCCTAATACAGTAAGCATCCTGAATAATACCCAAAGACTGATCGTTTCATGATATTTCATTTTCTTTTGATCAATACAATGATCTTCTGGTAATGGAAAAAAAAGCAAATTAATTTTAAAATGATTTCCTCTTATTGGTGTTGTATATGTGATTGCGTTTTCATACAGAAAAATAAAAAAAAAACTTTAAAAGTTACTTATATAGACTTAAATTTATTTTACATATCACTTATACATATAGTGTCAGTCATACATTTCATTAGGTACTGTAATTCTAAAAGAAAGTCAAAAGCCATAATATAACTGTTAGAACTAAGAAATCTCTCTTGATCAAGTCTTAATTCTTCATACACAATACATGTGCGATGAAATTCATCTAACAAACTTCATTTTTTATTTATATCGTGAACTCTCTTTTTCTTTTTAGTTAACCGCGTCTTTATAGAAATGATTTTTTCAATAAAATATGATGAACATTCGAACTCAGTACACACTTCGCAGCTCACCAGTACACGCTCGTCGTTCGTCATGACAATGTACACGGAATACGGATACTATAATATCATGGGTGATGGGTTAAATTCCTAAAGCCCGTCGGCTACTTTGAAAGGAACACTCTATGGCTAACGTTACTCGTCTTATTCATTTGACATTATATTGAAATGTTTCATTTTAGTGAAACAGAATTGTTGTGAATTTTGCTCGTGAATTATAATTAATAGTTTTCGAAAACATTTTATTTGCATATTATTATATTATTTTATATTATTATTGTATTAGAAATCTAGATTTGTCGGCTGGCCAGTCTGCGCATTGACAAACGGGTGAGTTTTTAAATAAATTATTGTTAATGCTATTTTTTTTAAAATAAAATAATTACCATTATGACCCGAAATTAAAAGCAAAACGAATATTTTTCTGGTCGATCTTTGACAATATTTTATAATTCGATTTAGGATACTTTAAGTGGAAAACTTTAATTAAGATAATCACTGATTTTTCACATGATATTTAGATCATTAATTATCATTTTACCATTATTTTTTTAGTATTTAATTTTAAATTCATATTTGTTCCCAATATAGCTTAATAGTTTGAATAATAAATAAATAAATTTATGATATAGTATTTATCTAATTACATTTTTTGTTATTTATTTAAGGAATTTATCAATGGCTTATAAGTTTATAACTTTACAAGGCTTTTACTTCCGGGTCTTACATTATCAATATTTATATACCGTTAGGTAATTATACTTCATTATTTTCATTGCACACTAAAAAAAAATTTTTTTTCTAGGTTCGACGACTGAGCAAAATATTTAATATTAATTTTTGATTTATGTTTTAATAAAATTTATGTTTCTTTAATTCTTATATTTTTGTACATTAAATTTTCATTTTTTATAATAATATAAAATAAATTTATCCATGTCGATGGTTGTTTATTAGCATAATACCTTAGTCATTAATCAATATAATATACATACTATATTTTGTGTGAAATGGTAAGTGGGACTGACTTACAATGCATGCTGACGAAGAACTGTTTTGAAGTCGTCACATAACAAAGGTACGGACAGATAAAAATATTATAATAGCATTTGTCTATCAAGTAATTTTTTTTTCTTTTTTTAATGTTTGACTATCAAATGGTGGATAGACCAAGCAGTAGCGGCCCACCACAAAGTACCTGCTACAAAAGAGTCTTGGCTTTTCGAAGGAGCCTGTTTTGAAGTCCATTGAGTGGAAGTCTAGGAAGATGTGTTCTACGACGAAGCTCCGAGAACGTTGTTAACAGACAGGTGAACTTACATATATCTAGTTGCGTTTAATAAATAATGCCTACAAATTAATTAAAAAACATGGTTGTGTGTATCCTATATACAGGTTTAGGTTAGGTTAGAGCAGGCAGGTGGTCAGACTTAAATTATCAAAAGGGCCAAATGCAGTGTTTCTTTCAGACAATTTTCTTCGGGGGGGGAGGGGGGGGGAGTATTTTCAATACCCAAAAACAAAAAACAACAAACAAATACCGAAACACTCTCAAACGTTCATATCAACCTAGTCTGTCTTCTACTTGAAATACCAAATTTTTTATTTAATTTTTTAGAATAATATATTTGAAATCTGCAATAAATCAGTAAGCTAAAACTGAATATAGCTAAAGTATGAATTTAAAATAATGAAAATTGAGACTGTGAATATATTTGAATTAACCATTGTACCATACCCAATAATAATATGTGTTTACGTCGATGGTTAAGGTATAAAATACAAGATATAATATAAGTTGAGTTTTAATACACTGATATATTAATTTTAGTTATTTTGTGTAGGTATTTCATTTTTAATGTATTCATAACATATCATTAAGCATCAGTTTTTTGATAACATTTTTTATGTGGCTAGCAATTGTATGCCATATATTGGGTCCTGTTGATACTTGAGTCTGACATTCCTACCCTAACGTAACCCTATATATAGAAATTACTCAACCATGTATTTTAATATGTAGGTATTATTTATTAAGGTAACTATGTATGTAAGTTCGCTTAATGTTAATGACCGTTCTCGGAGCTTCTTTGTTGAACATATCCTTCCAGACATCCACTTCTTGGACCTAAAAATATGCTCCATTGAAAAACCAAGATTTTTCTGTCATATATGGTGGTTTTTTGTGGTCGCATTGGATGGTCAAACATTACTTGATATTCAAACACTATTTTATTTTTGTTCACCGGTACCTTTGTTATGCAGTCGCTATAAAACAATTTTTTGTCAGCAAGACTCGTTTGCCATATCACACTCTCAACATATTATAGATTAAACAGTAATATAATATGGTGCTAATAAACAATCATTGTTAAAATTGAATGAACGAAAATTGATTTAAGTTATTTTTTAATATTATTTTCGTTAAAGGGATAAAATTATTATATTACTAGTTTTAAACTTTAATTAACTATTTATCATTTCACTTTTAGATTCTGAACGGAGTGATGGAATCTATTGGTTTTACAATGATGTGTGTTTTTTTTTTTTATTTGTTTTTGTGTCTGAGGACACAATTTTTGGTAGTAAAAATACTTTGATTTTTTAAACAGTAACTTTTCTGAAAGGAAAGTGAATGTAGATGGTACTTGGGCAAGTCAAAAATATCCAACTTTTTCAATAACTTTTTAAAAAATCAAAAAAAAACGATAAAAAAATTACGAAAAAACGGGAAATTTTACGCAATTTTTTTTTATAAGCGTTTGAATAGCGAATATTGACATAAAATTACATGTAAAATATAATATAATATATAAAATTCTAGACTGACAAATCATATAGGTTTTTTTAAAATGATCTTACTCAAAAACGAAAAACCGCAACAACTTGAAATTTTTACCAAATGTTTATATTGGTGTTTTCTATACATGGTTATGTTTTCAAAGTATTTTGACGTATTTTGACTTATTTATAGACAATTTAAATTTTCAATTTTTGTAAGTTTTTTTTTTTTAAATATCTATAAAATTTTTTTGACTGTCCAAAAACTCTTGAAAATGAATTAAAGGATTAAATATAAGTAATACTAATTGTAACTAAAAAATATCGGAGATGGTTTCACTCAAATTTTTTTTATAAGCCCATAAAGTTCAAATTTGTATAAAATATGTTAAAATCGCGATAATTTGCAAGTTATTTTATAGTTGAAAATTCATAAAATTTTTTCTGTTTAGACTTAAGGTTCAAAATTTTAACATTAGGTTGTCCATAAGCTAATCTTCAAAAATATATAAAAAAAATTTTACCGGACTTAAAGGAAAAATTTTATGACTGAAATTTAAAGTTTTACGAAATTGCATTATAATTCAATTTAAATATAAAATACTATATTATTATATATACATTTTAGACAAACAAGACATATTTTTGAAGAATGCCTAATACACGAACCAACCCGAACACTGCTCAACCTACCACGCAACATCAAAGAAACCCTCAACGAAGAATCAACTCTAAAAACCATCGAATTCATCTCCAAAGACAATATTATTAGTAAGATATAGTTTTAGATCAATTCCAATATAAATTTTTAAATATTTTATTGTAATCCTAATGTTGGCTAATAACCTTAGATGTTGAAGCCTGTAAACCTTTAAATAAAAAAAAAAAAAATTTTAGACAAACATATTAACTCCGTTCAGAATCGTTATTCGTATACAATGCATTCAATATCATATGATATGCAATAATATAATATCATTGCATTCAAATTTAACAAATCCATTGTAATAATTACCTATCCTATAAACGAGGTACACTCCACCCCCAACTGTATAGCAAAGCGAGGCCCACCCGTTCTTTTTTTATTTGATATATGTCAATTTTAAATCTAATTTAATAATTTAATTTGAAGTGGTATGTAAGTAGTGCGGATTCACGATTAATGTTCTAATTATTTCTTATTTTTCATTACAATAATTAAACTATACGAGTATTCTAATCGTTTAATCGCAATTAATACAATTTATGTACATAAAAACTCAAAAATTATAATATTATGTGCACCAACGTGATTATAGCACTATTTATTCACTATGTATAGCACCAAATATTAATTGTGAAAATAAATTCATGGAGCAGAATGTAAAACAAATTTGAAATTAATAGTATTATGTATTATTCTGTATGTAATACATTAATATATGTATATTAGATAATATACATTCGACATTTGTATATTATTTTAGCATGATATAGGTAGGTATGTAACACGGTGTAGGGAATTCATTAGATATTTCTTCTAGAGAGGAATTTTTTTCTACATCATGGTATACACGATTTAGATATAAGACATATAAGTACATAAATCTTAAATCGTTGTGGTATATAACAATATTCATACTATCACTATGGTTGGAAATGTTATTATACTGTTGATTTCTTATTTAGATCAAAAGATTTGTATAAACTCTTAGTCGTACTTAATATTTACTTTATACTGAAATATAAATCAGACACGACATGACAAATGTGAATCTTTACATTGTAAACTTATTAAAAATGAATAAACACAAGATATTATAACAAGGTACATAATATATGTATACATTTATTATACATGTCTCAGTAACGATTTTTTCAACAACAAAAATTATAAATAATTAAACACTGCTTCAAAGTCTTGAAAACAAAAACCGGGGTACTTATGTTTTTAATTATAAATAAAAATAATGCATAATATATAGTAGATAATAATAACACACTGTGACATTTGACCCTAGTCTGTAAGTACTTTATAATAATGTCTTGAATATTATGTAGATATATACGTGACAACATGAATACATTTACTACCAAAGTATCAAACTAAAACGATTTTTGCCCACAAGCGAACTTTATTTCAAATCCTTCGAAATGAACAGGCATTAATAGTGTACATCTATATCTATAAAGATATGTATATAGATTATAATTTATTAACAGTGGGTGTACTTGACATATGTATATCGTGGAAGTTACTGTAACTGTAAGAGATGTACAATCATTATTATTCAGTATAGCGGTATAAATTTTAATTATGTTAATGTTGTTGAGATTTTAACCAATATCATTTAATGCTATAATGACTGCTACGTACAATGCATGAATATATTACAATAAGTTATGATGATGCGTATAATTCGATACTTGTGCGACATACGGAGAACAAATACGGGTAAATAATTACTTAGGACGTGAATTGGAAGACCGCGAGAGACAATTATATATTTAATAATTACAATAATATGTACCAGATTACCAGATTACTAGGGGCCAAAAGTCACGCACATTATTAATACATACACGTCGAAACTAGGGATAACGATTGCGGTATAAAGGCACGCTCCTATAAGGACACGTATACCTACAGACATAAATATTAATACAATTATATAATTAATTACTGCGGGTAGTGTGAATAAAAATCCTTAAAACGACAGAAGTGCATATGACTTATGCACGATTAATAACGACAACTTGTTGATCACTATCGTCATTATCGACATTAATCGTTATTGCAGGTAGGTATATGGTTATCTATGCGCCGGGATTTCATATTTCTTGCGATCGTCGGGAATATAATACATGTATATAATATATACGTATATATACGAAACGAAGTATCGTAATGCAAACAATGATACGTTACATGGATGCATTTGACTTTGGAACAAAAGGGATGACGAAATCAATGCGTGTGCGGTTTGTTGATGCGATTGGACACTTTATTTTCCAGCTGCCGCAACATGTCCCAGAACACCATGCTTAGGATGACGTGGGGCCCAAGTCGGAGGTAACACGGAAAGACACCCTTGTAAAGCCCTCGAATTCCTTCTTGTTTGAACGTCTTGGTCAGGCATTCTAAGTACGACGTATACAAAATACCACGGCCTTTGGCGTCCACACCTGTTAACATAATCGGTTTACACGATGAGATGCCGCGTCACTAAAGAGCCGCAATACAGCCTATATAGAATATGTAAGTAATGTAATAGTGAACGATCCGTGTTTTACTGCTCATAAATCATAATCCACTGGTTTTAAATCAAAAACGAGAACATGATGAGCATTATGATGCATTATGAGAACGCAAGTTGATGCACTCCATGTAAAAAAGTACCAATTTGCGTATACAAATATGCACTCAATGCACAAATCTAATGTAATGGGTTGTTGGTATTGTCCGTACAGATGTGTTTTAATACAACAATACCATCCTCTAGGCCCCAAATATTCGATAATATAACCTATGTACAGTATATAAGAAGATTCCTAACAACCGACTTTGCGTGCATACCGGACTATAAGTATTATTTTACGTTATGATCGTACACTGTCATCTAGTGATGTCATTCGGGAGGCGGGGGCAACTCCTGCAGTCTAGTGTTTAATGCAAATTCGGTACATTATTAAAATATAAATACGTCATCTTAAAGTCATTGACGTAATATTGTAATATAGAAAAATCCAAAAAGACCCATATACCATACGTACTTAGTTAATAATATATTATAATTAATGATATCAATCATTTGATAATATAATATTTTTGTTCGTGATGTACGGGCATGCACTTACTATAAGTACAAATCATTGTATTTTTAGATTGTTTTTGATGCCCCTCCCCCCTCGTTAGACGACACTGGTAAAATGAGTCGCCGTCGGGTCGGCAATTTAATAATTTATAATGACAATTAAATATTTATAGATATTTTTTTTTTTTGTTTACATAGTAGCGAAAACTGCCACTCCCCATTCCTTATGACGGTTAGACCGTACGAATGATGGTTAGTTGATGTAATGTCGAGTCGGCAAAATTATAATAACACGACCGCCCTAGTCTATAGAAAAGAAAAAAAAACCTGAAATGACTATAATATATTCCAGCTGGTATATATTATACTATACCTTGGTTGTAGAGCCGGGTGGATACCAGATCGAATGGCGCCATCACAACGGCCATCAGTATTCCGCCCAGCATGCTACTGATCAGAGTGCTCAAAAGCTTCTGGTCGCTGGTCAGCAGCCCGTGTTCGACGAGCGCTTCGTTCATCAGGCCCAGCGTGCTCAGCTGCATGGCCGACGCGACACCGATGCGCACCATCGCCCCGGTAGCGCCACGCCACAGCCCCCGGACCACGCCGTACTCGAGGTACAGCGACTGCAGACCGCGTATCGTGCCTACGGTTTTGTGCTGGTGGCCGACCGCGATGGACTGCGCGGAATGCGACTGGAAGTGGATTTTCAACTGTCGAACACGAATTAGCGTTAATAATGTTAATATATACGTTACGATGTATAGGCGGATAATGTAAAGCCCTCGCCCCCGCCCCCGGAACGCATTCAAACCACACCAGATGTCAAGGAAAAATAGTGTACGTCTTAATATTTATGGTGCGCCTCATCTAGAATAAAGTAGGAGTATATAGCTATTAGCTAGTAGGTTAAAGCATCTAAAAATGTGTTTATACGCTAAGACAATAACGTTAAGCTTTCCCCCCCCGCGGATGTAACAAATTATCCGTACTTGACAATAGTGATAAATATCTGGATAAATAATATATTATGTGAACATTTATAATATTAATCGGGGTTATTTCCATGACCACATCGATCGGCATTTTGTATTCGAACGAAAACCAGGATGACTTTTCCTTTATCTATGTATTATGTATGTATTATATAATATACAAAATTCTGTAGACTAATCTAATATGTATCATGAATGTACATATATATAATTATAGGAGATTAGAAAACCTGTTTTAGGGGGATTGAGTTAAATCGGTGGTCCCAAATACATTTCAGCAACAAAAAAATCGCGACTTCACGATATCTTGTACATGATCCTCTGGTATCAGGTTCAAAAATAAATTGTAATCGAACGTTTCGGTAAAAAATAAAAAAATACGCAACATCTGTATAACATTATTGTACTATTTTGGATACCTAGTAATATATGTGGGTGAGTGCGTCGTGTATGTTATACTTACCATGCCCAGCGGACTGGCCAAAAAACCGCCCAGCATGCCTGCTCCGGCTCCGACTAACGCGGATTTAGTTAACGACACCGTGCTGTCCTTCTTGAGCAGCCATTTATTTTTTTGTGCTATGTCGAATATGCCTAGTCTCGTGCCATTTAAGAACACCTGAAAACCCATCGCCGGCATCAAACCCTTTTGCAGTGCCAACGGCCCTTCATTCTTTGCCACCACATAAATGGCGTGCGCGAAGTTTCGATAGTGAACTTTATAGTTGCCTGCTTTTTTTAATTCTCCCTGAAGCTGAAACCTCGTTTTGATTACTTCAAGCGGATTGGTGAAGCACACCGCGCCACTAGCGCCTAAAGCCCCAAATACGAACTCCATGTCAGCTGGTCATTCCTATAAATACCATCATAATTTTATATTAATAAAAAAAAAAAAATTATAATAGTATATTAATTATATCCATAAATGTACGTCCAATGTGATTAGAAATATCTTTAGATATTCAAGAAATTTTTATTTTTGTAAACATTTGCTTGATACTGATTGCTATACTGATGTGTAGAAGAACCTGAGGAACACACATTATAGACATATCATTAGTACCTTAACTATTTTTCAAAGTCAAGCATTCGGACACTCAGTATTACTATAATAATTGTCATACAACTAACACATACATATTTCAAAATTAAATACATTCCTTTTTTGCACTCAGAATCTATAAAAGGTCATAAACATATAATTCGCAAGATAATTACTTAATAGGTTAACATATAATAGTATTTAATCTCTTTATCAGACTTCATATTATTTTTCAAATGAGATAATTGTTTTGATCTATAATTTTTTCTGAGTAATTTTTAATTGATTAACACCAGAAAGTTGTATTAAATTTACAACATAAGTATAAACAAATTCTTAAAATATATCTTTTTTTTTATATAGTTAGTGATACTTAAATTTGTAATATTTCAGCACTAATAAATTCATCTATTTTATGACTTCCATTTTTTGTAACAAAAATCGTTTAAATTCGACAAAACAGAATTCATTTAAATATAAAATAAGTTGTTTTTCGTTCACCATTTATGAAGGAAATATCGGTGAATTAAATTTATTTATTTTATTAATTAGTTATATAATATTATATTATTTTATATATTTTATTTTTTAGAGAGGAAAAATTTAAAATATCTTCTCGGGTGGAAACACAGTTGGATCACGTTTAAGGGTAATATCTTATAAGGTGTAATATACGTTAAAACATCGATATGACTTACCATGAGTCCTTGTAAATAATAGGTGTTAGGTATGTAACAACTTAATCCGAAAGTTACAAATTTAGAAATGGAAGACATCTCAAAATATCAAATGCAAATTATTAAAATTCACTTTAGTCACAAGATTTATTCAATCTTCGTACAACGTAGGTAGGTACGTCAATTGTATTGCAACTTCTAAGATTATTTTTACTCGATCCTACAATCAGTATCATCTAATAAACTGTGCCTATAAATGTTGTATAATGTCAGGAAATTTCTTCATGTAACAAGAACTTTGAAGAAAATGAATATTTGGTTGCCTAAAGAAAGAATACAATTTTTGGTTTAATAGTAGTCGGTATCGGTACTATATAGTTCCAATGTTCCAAAATGTAAGTAGGCCTACCTATTTTAACGTGAATAATCTATTCATACCTAGGGCTTATCTTATTGAAACGAAAAATATATTTTTTTAACTGTGTTTACCTAAAAGATTTAGAGTAGAATGATAATTGTCAATATTCTTGAAAATAATTATTTATGGAGCATTTCAAATATCCATAAGTATCTTGGATAACCGATGTACCTATCACGTTTTAGGAGGATGTCTCGTCTCCAATACATGGTGCCGTAAGCTTAGACTTAACTTGTCGAGGTTAAGACTGTTAACATTAAGAGTTTAAGCTAAGAGATATAAATTAAATAAGATACCTCCTAGTATTATATACACTGTTTATATTTTTATTATATACACTTAAGTACGATGAATTTCATTACAAATAAATACTTAATAGCATTTAGGAAAAATAATTTTTTCGAAAGAGTAAAAATTTTCGTTAAATATTTGAAAAATCTAATAAAGAAACTAAAATGGGTTAACTTTTTGAATTATTAATTATCAGTAAAATGCATGATTAAATGCTTATAGTTTGCTAAGTTTGCTTAGAATCCATATGTCCAAACTCTGGAATACTAGATTATCTATAAAAAAGAAAAAAAAATATGCTTGACTAAATGGACCTCGCCTTATTTCAAAGATCTTTCAATATCATGTTCATATCAGAAAAATTACTAAAAAAGAATATATTTTCTTTAAAGTAAAATATATTATGTTTAATAATTAATATTGAACAATTAATCATTGTTTGGTATGAAAAGTAAAAGCACACTCTTTATATCTGATGGATTTATAATATTTAGATGGTTATTTAAATTGAAACTGGTCATAAAAATGTGTATATATTAATAATACTGCAGACAAAACTTTAATTTTTATATCTTATTTTTATTTATATTATTTGTGATATTTAATAATACTTTATTATTATTTTAATAGTATTGTTAATAAAAATTTTTTTTTAATTAATTAATTTCAAAAATAGTAGGCACCTACATGAAACTTTTTGTGAAGATTTAATATTCCAGTTTTCAATATAAGTTGTGAGCAAATTGATTTTTACAGTGACCTGTGTACCTATTGAACTATAAATGTGGATGTCGAAAATATTGCGTATAAAAATAAACGCAAGGCTAGAAAGACATTGTTATTTAGATCATATTATATTCGCTCAGATCATATAATTGAGTGAATAACACAATTAGATAAATATAAAATATTGTTTCAATAGCTTGCAGATATACTATATTATGTTATATATTATAATTTATAAGGAACACGTGTACTCCTGTCCATGTTCAGATGTCCTCCCCTTATCAACATTTTAGTTTGCTTCAAATGAATACCTAAAACCTAATTGTAAGCCTAACCATAAACATATAATATACCTACGTATATCGTATATAATAATAAACGAATGATATAAATACTGAAATACTTAGGTATAATACGCGGTGTTTCTTTTCTATTTTAATTGTTTTATTAATTGAAAGAAAGAAAAATAATATTTTTAATTCAATATATCGACATGGACTGATGAAAAACCAACGTCTATGTTAATCAAAGAATTTACTTCAAACATTTTGAAGGGCATCGCTAGAAATAAAAATCATTTAACATTGAAATAAAGTTTCACAGTTATTTTTTCGAAAAAAAAGTGAAAACGTATTCAGAAAAATATATGAAATTTTTTCCAAATAGTATGAAAAAATATGATGCAATATAATAAATTTATTCTATAGACATGTAGTGGAAAGAATAAGAAACATTAGGTTTAAACTAACATTAATTACTAATTAGGTATCTACTTTGATTGTAGACCGATTAAGACTACTATAGCAAATGTAATTACTATATTTTTGTTGTGCTTGTATGCGTTACGGATTATACAACACAATTTTGATAGTTACTAATTTGTTATAGGTGTACTATAAAATCGATAAGAATAGGAGAACAATATTACACAGGGGGATTGCGTCATTATATTATTACTTCAAAATCAGTTCGTCTTCGGACGAACGGATCTTCATGACATTGTCGAACAAATAATAAATCAATTTTCAAAGACATTAATATTGTCCAACAATATTTTTATTCGTTATATACTAATTAAAATGACATTAGTGCGTACTACAGTAGTGGTCCTACGCTCAATATGCCGATTGACCGTGCGTATATTATAACAACGAAAAGAAAATATATATATTTGCCCTACACCATCATAATACGTACAATTTACCTTAAACGGAATTTATAACGAGAGAGCCCAACTTCACGTCAACAACACCACAGGCCACACAGGTCACCGACGAACGATCCGAGACGATCTCTGCGGCGCATCCGTGACAGTCGACTACTGTTGAGCGAGTGCCATACCGCCGCTGTCTGCTGCCATGTGACCGAGCCCGACGCCAATAAGCAGCGGACCCACGAGGTCATGTATTAGCCGTGGCAGTCAATCGATCAGCTGATCACCGTATACCGTTATTGAACCTTGACAATGACTAGGTATGATGTAATATTGATATCATTAAACTATTTGGCTGTTCCACATTATAATATATATTGTAAGCCATCCACCATCAGTGTGGTTATTATAATTGTTATTACTATTGTAGATTATTCATGCCGAAAAATGGCGAAATGTATCGACCGAACCTCCCGAGAACTTATATAATTAACTATATAATTGGAACCACGAACGGATGGGGTCTTGGGAGAGGGGGACAATCTCTCGCGCTCAACAGATTAGGTTAAAATAATAATAATTAGTATTCGTCTGTGTTACACGATTCTTTATGAAAAGTAATATCTCCATAAAAATACGTTAACCAAGAGGTCGGCAACTGGCGAACCGCGAAAGCCAAAACCTTGGACCTTATCAATTGTACTTCACTATGTTATTTGCTGTAATAGTATTATTATTAATAGAGAATATTTATTTCATTTAATTTATCAAACTCAGATTATAGTTATGGCAGGTAATAATATCGGTTTTATTACGATGTTATAGGCCGACGGCCGAGTCGCGACAATACTAAATAGTAAATATCAAATATACCGAATTACCGACGGCGTAAAATTACATTTATTGTTGCTAATTTGCTATCCATTGAAATAGTTATACTATTTGTCTGTAATCCGTATTTTCTAAATAATAAGTTAGGTAATGATTTAGTACGTGTACATTCGCCTGTGGATACAGTGCATTTTTCGTTTTATATTCTTATTATTCGTTCAATAGGTTGAATAAAAAACATAAAATTGACATCGAAAATAGAAAGTTTATGAACGAGTGGACAAAACTCTATTATTTTGTATTGCCTGAAAGGGTTGAAGTCATTCCAGTCTGTTTAATTTTTTTACTGGACCACATTGATTTATTATTTTAATCTTCAGGACTCCAATAGAAATTACTTGCCAACCCCTGCGTTAACCTATATAGTATGTACAATTATATAATATATGTATATATATTTCACCCAACACCGCCATATCTCAGGAATTCTGTTTATATCCTTGGTCGAAACGTTCAACAACACATATAGGTGAAAATAGAGAGCTGGAGAGGGGTTGTGTTACACCCTAAAATATATATGGATTTCCATCTATCTTGACATCATAGAAGTTCTTGTAATGTGAGACGAAAATTTTTGAACAACTCGTAGAAATAATATTAATTGTATAGTAGATAACAATTATTTAAAAATACATCGGTACAACGACTGGAACCGTGAATTGCGTCCATAGCAAATTTGGGAGGGGAAAAAATAAGAGTAAGTATATTCAAATCAAAATTTTGTTGGTTTATGGTTTTGTAGAAATGTAAATTAGCTACAGACTCGCCAGTCTTCGCTAACCACTATATTATTTAAGACAAATACCGATATTTTGTTAAATTATTATTATAAAGATATTTTTATAATATAATATATAGGTACCTAATAGCCAATATGTTAGTCATCAATTTAAAATTGTCGTGATAAGAACCGTAGTAGGCTGGCTTGTACATCATGGAAAATAATAACTAAGATAATGGAACAATTAAAATAATTATCATTTTATTTTATTTGTTTAAATAATTTTAATAAATGTATTAATATTCATACTGCAGATGAATAGAATATGATTATGAATAATTGCACGAGGAAAATTAGGATGATAGAATTTGATCACCATCGTTTAAATTGTACTACACAAAACCTCACACATTTTAATTGTAAAGTGTAATATAATTTTCGTTATTTTATTAAGTATCCATATATTAGACTACCATAAGGCAACCCTTCAACCGACGTCTGAAGTATCACCTTACAAATGATTATAAACCAATGGTCACTTGAAATATTGAGTGTTTCCCAATAATAGAGCACAGACCATTGAGCGAAATACTGGACTGTTGATGACTAGGCATATTATAATAGATTGGTGTTTTAGTATAGTAATGGTAAAAAATGTCATTGGATTGAGACTTCATGTCAATACCCGGTGTATTGTAAATGCTCAATAATAATTTCTTTTTGAGACTAAGAAAGGTAAGTTAAATCAGGTTAAAAAAATGTACGGTTGATGAATCAAACATAACTCCTGAACGGTTCACCCCGGGCGTATAGCTGCTGTATAGTTATGCCAAATGCGTGCCTGTGTAGGTATGCGTATACACAACCGTTGAGCGACAGTATTGTGATAAACAGCAGAACAAATGAGTATGCATAATATAAAATATTGTATACGCGCATACATAACACGCATACATTAAAATTAAACCGGAGATGGCTAACCTATGACACGCGTGTCACGGAGTGACACAGTCACACACTTTTAGTGACAAACGCAACTATTAAAAAAAAAAAAATTCGAAAAAAATAGTTATTAAAATTATTAGCCATATACTAAAATATTTAGTATATAGAATACAAAAATGAAATATTGAATTGAATATCTACACTACAAAAAAAAAACGATTATTTTTAGCTTTTACTTCCTTCTAGAATCAACTTTAGAATTCTTAATAAATCCATATAATATTAAATTCGACGAACTTGAACCTAGGTTTATGAGACGTTAAATATTGGGAACTTAGAAACGGAGTAAGTAGAATTAAAGGGAAGTAATATTTTTCAAAAATAAATTTATAAATCTGAATAATGAGCTGGAAAATAGAAAAATTGGTAGTGATGTTAGATCGCTAAGTTTGATTCTTGTGTGGAATAGTCTTTCATATTCAATTGAATCTATAAAAAAATATTTTTTTTGTTTTGTTAATAATGTTTGGAACACATTATGTATGGTAACAAGTATTTAAAAAAATGGTCATCAAATTAGTTGATACGCATGAAAAATAAATTCCAGCTAACATTTTTATTTGACACGTGGGTACAGAAAGGATTGCCAACCCTGCATTAAACGGTACTCGTATATATAAGAATAATACGAATTTTAACTTGCAATTGATTTGCATTTCAGTGATTACTATTCATCATTTTTAACGGATAGTACCTATCATTTAATATGTCAATTATTATTCAAAAGTGGTATGCAATGGTTTGGAAAAAAATAAAATAATCGTGCAATAATAAACAACCAATTACCTACATGCATAGAATTGAGCCGAGTCGAGTTCATAGTTGACAATCATTAGCAGATATATAGAATTTTATGGTCTTCGATTGCAACTGGTGTCTTGTACTCTTGTGTTAGATAGTATCATACCATCTGTAACATTGTTTTACGTTATTGTGAAGTATTCTGAAAAAATTAGAAATTATTGAAGAAAATTAAAAAAAAATTATGAATACTTGTAATACTTAAAATTTTATAAATATTTATCCGTACACAAAGTAATTTAAGTAACCTAATTACTTACTGAGTAATTTAAAACACTAATAAATGTACCATAAAAAGGCAGTAGTACCTATTACATACCTAATTAGATGCTTCATTTTGTTTTTAAGGCCAAGACTAATAATTGGTCAGCATTTTTTTCTCTCAGTTTTAGTTTAATGGATAAAAGTTGAAATATTTTTAACTGAGTATTTACACTCAAATATAAGATTAAGATTTAGGTCTCAATCAATAAATCACAAAAATGTTTGTATTTGGGAATTAATATTATTACAAGCCTGTTCAAACAGTTTCAGGAGTGATTGATTTTTATTTTTAGTTTCATTGTTTGTATAATGGTATATTGATATGAAGAAATTAACACTATTATTAACAAAAGTAAAATAATTTTAACTATTCATAAACACATTTTAAAATTTTTATTTCATTGAAAGATACATTGCAGTTAATATATTCATGTTATGCTAATGTAAAAAATACCCAATAGATTTAACACAAATAAAACTCAACAGAAATATTTACAAGTTATTAATTTCATAAAGGATAAAAAATTAAAGTTTATCGATTTATTTTTATAAATAGTAGTATTTTGAAATTATAAAAACAACATAACATATTATGTTTATAAATACTATAATATAGTATCCAATAAATAATAGTCAAAAGTTGCTTTTAGTAAAGTGAGTAACTATTATAAATTAATATTGGATTCAATATTCATTAAGTAAATTTTAAGTTAATATTTCAAACAAAATGTTATATAATTAGCAATCATCAGATAAACATTAATATCTTTTGTATTAAAAGACTTAATAACTTGCACAGATATACAATTTACAATTATCACAAATTACATCAATGAATGGTCCAAAATGTATTAAAAATTAAGTAGGTAGAGAAAATGAGGATACAAATGACAGTAATTTGGAAAACATTGAAATGTATATAAATTACAATATTGACGAAAAAAAAAAAGTATTTTTCTGAAAATATAAAAATGAGTTCTATTAATTTGGGATATTATACTTTTTACATACATATGTACATAAACTATAAAAACCAAATTTGATAATCTATATTTACATCACAGTTTGGTGGTATAGATTTTATATTAAGTACTAAAAGACAGTTAATACATAAGTTATTTAACATAAGTATTAAATTATGTTTACATAAATTACAGAATATATTTATACATTTAATAGTTTGTTGTAATGCATAACATATTGCATGATAATTAAGTGTAAATGAAATAAAAAAAAAAAACAATGTATTTCACAACTATTGATTGACGCCATACAGTTAGCACACAACTAAATAATAATAAATCAAATATCCAATTCACTAATTACAAAATTGTTTAAATCATATTACATAATAAGTATATGGCTTTGAATTTTACAAAAAAGAATCACTAGTTTACTATTTTATAAAACAGTTTTTACAAGTATATTTTCAAGTATGTGCTAAAGTAAATGCTACAAAATGCTACAAAAATTTTAATTTTCAGATTAAACAAAATAGTATACATACAAATTGTTTTAATTACATATTGGCTAAGAACTGTAATCGATTAAAATAAATAATTAAATAAAAATATTTATAGTTTGTACTTAAATACTATCAAATGGGAAGCATAATCACAAGTTATATCATGAACTTTTAGTTAATAAAACTATGTCAAAACCAACAAGTTTGTCTAAATGATTTTATCATATACAAAATAAAAACTAACAAAATTTACTAATAACTTTAAGTTTATGTTTGTTTATATTCTTGATACTAAAAACAAAAGTATATTTATTACTTTATAAGTTATGTGCGTTAAAGAAATACTTTACACTAATAAGATATGCATCCAGGTTTATGAAACCTGTAAATAAAATTCAATATTTTTGTACGTATATTTAAAGTAGGTATACAATTTATGAATTTTTTTTTTTAATGAATAATAGTTTATTTTTAAACTGGTGACAAATCAATACTCAATAATTATACCATAACACTTGGTATATGTAATACATATACATCATTATTCATTTTAGTACTTTACTATGTATTAGTATGTAAAATACATACTACTACAAATAATAACGACTAGAATTTTACATTAGACATATTATTTAAATTTATTAGTACTAAAATCTTTAAAATAATTAATGTAGACTTATCGAGTTTATAAATTTAATTAAAAAATGTTTTCACTTTACAAAATAACAAATTAATAATAATTTAGTATGTGAAAAAAGTAATTAAATCTTGTATTGCTGTTTGAAAATAATTAAGGTAATACCCTTGTTATTTATTAAGTTTTATACTTTTATAAATTAAATGTTTACGCTTTAAGTCTGTTATATTAGTTATTCTCTTTATATTAATGAAATATATCAAAAATATTGTTTAATAAGAAATTTATTGAGTTGTATTGAATAGATCATTGCCATAAATTATGATTGTGTAAATTTCTACTTAAAACACTACGCACATCATCAGTAAATCTTAAAGCATCTAACATTGGCAAGAGATTTAACAATGCAGTATCTGAAGTATCTGAGAACCATGATTTTATTGGTATTGCATTGTCTAAAAAATACATAATAATATAACAGTTAATATAACAATACTTCTGAATAAAAATTAAAAATATTTTTAAATTACCAGAAAATGATCTATACGCAGCTGGTGAATTATCAAGGATAAAAACACTTGATAGATCATTTGAAACCGATGTTAAATCTTTAGTATAAGACCCCATTTCAGGTGTACAGTGTTGCCTGTAAAATCGTCTTTTTAATATTCCTCTTCGATTATCTAATTTATCAGCAACTGCAGCGCCATAAATTTGCATACTAGCTGTAAAGACTACTAGTTCATACCATTTTGAAACCTGTAAATAATATGTAAATAATACAAGTAAAAATCAAATATTACATACAATTGTTTTAAATTAAAATTGAAATATAGTAAATTTTGGTAATTTTGAACTTACAACATCTAAAAAAAAATCAACATGTGGTCTTTTGTGAACGTAAAATCTTACAGGATGTCGTTCTATGGTAACTTTTAAAATGAAATCTGGAGGCATTTCTGGTTTGGACGGATGACGTAGAACACCTTCATGGTGTGAATGGATCAATGTTTCATCTAAATCTAGCACCAAGACTTTTCGCTTTACCATACCTATGTTCATAAAACATTAAATTAGATTTTTTGATTGAATGTACAAATATTATATGGCAACATACTTAATCTATGCCTAGATAATGGTAACAGTGGAAATACTCCATATTTTACAGGTTGATATTGACGAACCTGGAATAAAAATGACAAGTTTCATAAAAATTTATTTGCTAATTTTTAGTAATTATTAATCAAACATTTTTCTTAACACAAAACAATCTTAATAAAAATTTAAAATTAGTTTCAACATTTAAATCTTATTAAAATACATCAAATTAAATTTGATAAAAGCTTAAATCCTAGATTGTTACTGTTATATATTATATTTAATAATTTTACCTATCAATAATGTCATCCAATTTTGAAAAATTTTAAAATGTAAATTGATCATTTCAATACACACAAAACCTAGTATTCTGAAAACTAGTGGCTCGCCAAAGTTTAATACACTATAAGTGGTAAAGGATTTATTTTAACTCAATATAGATGTTATAAACTAGCTACATGAGTGTGGTGAGGGAGTGAATTTATACGCTTCTAGATAAAAAAAAAAATTAAAAATTAGGGAATGATGTAGGAATTTTATATATTTTCACATCTGCATGTAATTTACAAAAAATGGTTTGATTTTCCATTTTTTTTTTTAGTGTTTGCTGTAATATAATTTATGTATATATATATCGCTACATTTATCGTTATGCTAGCATGTTCTATAACTAAAATATAATAACATGTAATTCATACTATATTACATTTTACACGAACTCTAAAGAAAATTAGCCCTACTTTTAATTTTATACAAATGTCTAATTTATTATTTAAATGTATATGAAGCTAAGAGGCTGTATACCTAGTAGCTTGATAGGATTGATTTGATTAAAGACTAATTGCCATTATGTAGCTTGAGTCAAGTCAATCAATTTATAAACCTTTATCTTGATAATATAAAGTTTTGATAATGTACCAGTATTATAAAATTGAAATATAGATGTATATTTTAATAGTAGTATAATACACAATAGAATAAATGAATTATTACGGGAAAATCGTGATAAATAAACAGTTGGTAATACAATATTAAATACTTCAACTTTGTTAAATACTGATCCGCAAAAAAATGAAGACACAGTTAGATTAATATTTTATGTGATTATTTTTGATTGATTTTTTAGATTAAGACAATTTTTATAGTAAGAAGGAAACTCAAAAACGTACAAAATATTATATAATTATATAATTTATTAATATTTTATACTTACAGTTTTTATCTGTCGTTTAATTAGGAAACATATGCAAGCCCAGACCTTTGAGGCTAAAACCATGAAAGCTTGTATGCCCATCTGTATGACTTTCAACATTTGAAATAATATTATGACAATGGTAGACTCATAACTATTATAATAGTTTGATTGAAATACACATCACATGTACCTACATACAGTTAACTGAAGAATATTACACCTGAAAATAAAAATTCAACGTGATCAAATATTCTAATCAATTAATCACATTGGTTTTTTTTCTTCAAAATGAATGTAAAATAAAAAAAAAAAATGTGGAAATAAACCAATGACTTTTAAGAACGTGAAAATGATATACATACTGTTTTCCACATAATACTGTTCAAATTTGCAGAAAAATAAAAATTTCAAACAAATATTATTGAAAACTAGTATAAATGAAATTAAATTACGAACAAGATTCAAAACGAGATCAAAATTGAAAAAAAAAAGAAAATTAACTGTGAAACATTTTTTCTTACTTTTTCTTATAACTGTTATCAGTTTTTTCCAAACAACAACAAAACGAGATAAGGACATCACGCCATAATGACCAAAGAGATTGCAAACAAAAAACACGGCAAAAAACATATTATCCAGAACATATTGTTGGATTGTTGCGATTTCTTAAGGAACTACGACTAACGTTGAAATGTGTAAAACCATTGAAAAATAAGTATTGTAATTATTTTTAAGTATAACATTTGCGAACTATGTTCTTCAGAAGCCTTTTATTAGGGGGTGAACTTTAACTTGGTCATTTATTGGTAAATTGTAGATAATGGTTAGGTACCATATTGGAAGATAACTTTGATAATAAGATAATGTCAAATTTAAAATCTTAAACATACACATTGATATGACCCTTTGATGGCGTAGACCAGCGATTCCCAAACCATTGGCCCACTTGTGGGGAACAACTGGACGAGCAATGTCAAAAATCTCATTAGATTGTTTTACTTGTGATTAATTAGGTTCGATATAGTTTATTTTCCTAATAAAAAATTGGGGTTTTTAATTATTTTTGTATAAACTGATGCAAGTACCTAGGCCTTAATGATTTTTTTACGAAATTGGTGGTCCACACAACTAAAAAAGTTGAGAACTGCTGGAGTGACCGCTCAAACGCTGAAATCGAGCCATTGTCATTTGCCATTTTCGAATCCAGTGTTGGTCGTCAATAACTACTAATGTTTTCGGTTTATTTTAGGGGACAATTGAAAATCTCATTTTATTATTTTAAAATTTAATATTAAGATAACAATTAAATCAAAATCATTTTTATTGAGAATATTCGTCACAAAATGAAAACCCTCTGTAAACTCTATTGCCTATGGTATAAGATCAATTTTAATTAATTTTATTTTAACTAAATTTTATATTACAATTTAACTATTATATATTTAATTTAAAGAAATTAGTACAAAATAATAAATACACTACAATCGTTTTAAATTTAAAATTCATATAAGAGCAAATAAAGTTGTACATTCTACTATCTATGATTATGATGATATGTCATCTTAATTCATACTAAAACTTTAAACTTTAAGCCATTTCCTTTATATTTAATAATAATAAAAATCACAGTTTCAATTATTTTATAGAAGTAACTGAAAATAAATGGATCTTCCAATAATGGTAAACGGACACTTTGTACGGTTAACTCAAAACAATGAATACCGCGGACACTTTCTACGGTAACAATAACTTAGCAATAATTGATCGCAGATACTTTGTACGGTAGGAATCAATAATATGGTTCGAATTTATTAATTTGATGATAGCGATAGCCGATTAATACTATTTTATTACAATTTTGATCAACGTTTTTGATCAACTGATCAGTATGATTTTGATGAGTTTTGGACTGTTTTATGATCCTTGCAATGAGACGAATGTGCTACACATTTAAATAAAATTAAGCTTACAGTTACCAATGAAATTATGAACAATTTTTTTTTTTTGAAGCCTGTATTTCATTAAATGATATTATGTTACTTAAAAAAAAAACATACCAAATAACTACCTTTTTTTGTTTTGAACCGAGATCCGGGCGGAGTCTGCATTAGCATAGCTTGCCCCCGGAACATACCTACACCTGCAATAGTATAAACTGTTCGCCATATGAAATGTTCTTAGTACCTGTAATAGTACAAACTGTCCGCCAAATGAAATGTTCTTACTACATTTTTTTTGGGTTGACCGTACAAAGTGTCCTACAAGTTACAACCTCCAATAATAGATACATATTATAATTATTGACATTGATGTTAATCAAATTTGATTTAGCAAACAACACACTTTGTTTTATAGTTGTTATTTTTAATTTTTATTAATTAGTTTTCTTAAAATAATTATATAATTATTAATTTTAATATAATTAATTTAGTATTAAAAATTATAATATACTGAATACCTAGGTTATAAAAATTTCCTATTTTAGATTCTGAACGGAGTGATGAATGTATTGATTTTACAATGATGTGTATTGTGTATTCATTTTAGATTCTGAACAAAGTGATGGAATCTATTGGTTTTACAGTGATTTTTTTTTTGTTTGTTTTGTTATTACGTTTTGGGGCAGTAAAAATGCTGCGATTTCCTTATACGGCACTTTTTCTGAAAGGAAAGTGAATGTAGATAGTCATTGGGCTTGTAAAAAAAAGTTTTCAATACTTTTCAAAAGCGTCAGGAAAAACCATGAAAAAATTACGGAAAACAGGAATTTTTACGCAAGACCACGTTTTGATAAAATAAATTTTTTTAAAATGCTCTAACTCAAAATCGAAAAACCGCAAATATTTGAAATGTTGACCAAATATTTATATTAGCGCTTTCTATACTACATACTACATAGTTGAGTTTTCGAAGTATTTTGACTTAAAGAAATAGGTAAAATTTAGGAGCAGATATTGTATTTTATGTTGGTAAGGTAAATAGAAATTTAAAAGTAAGATAAAATGAATACATTTCTGAAAAAAATTAAAATAGACTGCCACTAATTCATATGTTGATGGACGTGTTTTAGCAAATAACTACCTAATGGCTAATATATAAAATTAGATATCAATACTGACCTCGAAACATGAATACTATTAATTTTAGATTTTAAGATATTAGTTTAATACCCTAAATTACTACAAATTACTAAATTACTAAATACTTACAATAATTCATTTTTAGAAGAATTACATGTACACAATAAAATAAAGTTAAATAATTTTTATAATATTTTAAATGTAAAAAATTATTTTAAAAATTATGTCATATTATACCAATATATTATAGATAATAATAAATAAAAACCAAATAAATTGTATTTCTTAACACATGTATATCTAATAAAAGCTTATTTTAAATAATCCCAACTATTAAAATAAATTATTTCTATGTAAAACGACTAATTTTTCTCAATGTATATCTTCATTTATTATTTGATATTCTGTCGTGATTTTTTGACTATGCGAATTACCTGATGATGAATTAACTTTATTATTTGAAACCGATCATTAGGTGTTACATTACTTATAATTAGGGATGGGCATCAAATCCGAATATCTGAATTTTCCGAATATCCAAATATTCAAATCCGGATTTGAATTAAATTGATATCCGGATTTAGCGGATAACCGGATTACCCACCACTACTTATAATATTCCGGGTTTAGCGTTTATTTATTTGTATTATAAATTTATAATTTTTTTTTTTTTTTTTAATGTGAAATATCTAATGGCGTGGTACGGTCGCGAGACCGACCGTTACGTGGTGACTCCCCACTCGTGGCTTCCACCTCAGCTCGTCAATCTTCTCTCTTCTCGCGCATATGCTCTTCACTATATACTTGATCTGCGCCCTTCCAGTTTTTTCGGTGTACCTATTTTGAATTTCATGTAAAACATCTTACCGTGCGGTACGGACGTGAGATCGATTGTTGGCGTGGAGACGTGGCGACGGTCCGCTTGTGACTAGTCGGCTCAATCCGTGATCTGTTTCAGCTTAGTGATCTCCTCTCTCCTCGCATTTATGTTCAGTTCGTTGTCTTAGAATATAATGTTCTATGTCGTTTTATATTTTGTGACGAAAATTGGCGATAAAAATAATACATTATAAATCATATAAATATAACTTATAATGGTTGATAGCTGTTCGACGATGTCGGGAATATTAGTATTTGTAATTTTAAATGACATACATGAATGTAATTCAACTTGAATTCTTCAAGTCAAGTGCATGTTAATAGTTTATTACGATATAATTAATAACATTATAAACATGACGTATTTAAATATGTATTTCATTACTTGAAAATATTAAACATAAAACACTTCAATAATACATATTTGTCTATTAACGTAGAAATTCATCTGTATCATTACATAACAAGTTATAGGATTAGATTCTCTGATCTCACTCTACAATACACAATATTTACGTAAAGCTCATAATACTAGCTGATGCTTTTTGTTTAAAATAACGTTTTCATAGGTATTTTTTGTGTTTTTCATTGTTTTATTATTTACATTTAGAATAAATTTCTTTAAATTATTTAACTTTTACTAACAATTTGTTGGAACAAAAAAGGCATTCTGGTTGATGATGATCTTTTCAAATGTTATGTCTTTATTTTTGCCCTAAAATTTAAGTGATATAAACCGTGTTTAGTGCCCAGAGTTTTTAATCATCAACGACGGGTAATAATTGCAAAATTTTTTTGATATAAAAGTAATCATTTTAACCTATTTATTACACTCAATACTCAATACTGTATAAAGAAATTTTAATCTATACTGAAATTATAATATTATCATATTATCAAAAAATATTATGATAATGCAATATTTATTTTCTTTAAATAACCTTCCTTTTGTCCTTATTTTTTATACACAAAAGTTCCGATGTTTCACATCTATCATGCGTTCCGCGACGGCTCAATTTTTTTTAAATATTACAATACATACTTATTATTTTAGTATTATTTTATACTTATTTTAGTTATATAATCTAGACTAGGTAGTTTTTAATTAAATTACACAATATATAATATATTCATTTTATATTTACTTTTTTGGGAGTGTTCACCAAAAACAAATTATGATGACATTTTCAATTGTTTTTACAATAGTTTTTAACATCCTAATATCTGAAATAACTTAAATCAATAGTCTTTGATATATAGTTTATCCGTCAGACATAATCAATAATCATCTTTCAATTCATAGAGCAGCTATTTACGTTACCACTAAAGGTCTAAGATTCAATGTCATCCTAGTTTACAAAGTTTAACGTTCACTTATAACAATTAGTTTTTTTCATCTGTACAATAGTTCCAGTGTTCTTAGATCATTACGTATTATTATTTCGATGATGAGAGTTTGATGGATTTTCGTTCTACAAGAGAACTACACTTCACACCCATTTTTCTAACATACCATTTTGGTATTTGTTGTATAGCAACATTGGAAAAGTGAACATAAAGAGGGTGTTTTAAGGGATCAACTTCAATATGTTATATTATTATTATTATTATTTACAAGCTAAATTCGTATGCACGGCGTCATGTATAGGCAATTCTGGTACATCAATGTTGTAGGATCTTTTATTACAGTATAATAATATTGCATAAGGATTTTGGTTGTTTATATGTCGGAAGCAGTATAAGGTTTAATATTTATAAAGATTAATTTTGAAGTACAATAATATGTTTTTAACTGTTAAATTATTTTTTTTACTGATGAAAAATAATCTACACCATTCAAACGACTTTTTTTTAATTTTTAATTAAGGTATGTTCTGTAGGTAGGTTCTCTAAGGTATGTCACTGTATATTGTTTCCGTTTTTTGGTAACATTGATCTTATCGTATACATTTTTCATATTTAACTGTTCAAATGTAGAATTTTTCCATTGTCCATATATTATTTAAAAACTATAATTGTGAACTATAATTATTACGAATATAAATTAAAAATGGACTACCTTATAGTACTGATACCTTTTTATTTATTTATTTATTTATTTAATTTCGACTGATCATATGATCCAATTACAATAATTTAATATAATTAAGTTCAAAACATTTAACAAAACACTATACTTAGTTAAAAACAATTCTCATATAAAAGTTACAATATATATTTCAAATAATTTTGTACTTAAATGATAGGAAGCTGTAGTTCATTGCATTATTCTCTTAATGTACGGATAATTATTTAATTAAACAGAAAAAAACCATTATAACAGATGTATAAGATATTGGGTTTGAGCTACGAAAAATGACGATAAATGACGTTTCGTATTACTGAATAAGGCGTTACTGTTGAAGGTAGTTTTCCATGTCGAGTGCATGGATTATTGATACAAACATTATTTATTTATTTATTATGTACTGTTTTTTTATGTTTTGGTTGAGATTATTATTTTATAGGTCTACTCCATCCCAAGCCAATGCTTAAAGGTGTAGATATATTTCTTTAATTCTAAATTATATTTACGTTTTGTTATATATTTGTAATAAATTGTAAAGAAAAAATTTAATAAAATATAAAATATAAATATAGGTATTATAGGTATCTAGATTTGTTATTGTTGTATCATATTATACTTTATAAATAAAAATATATTATTGAGCTTGGGATTTTAAAGCAAAATACTTACATATTTTTTAGGTAATATTACAGTCTTCTAGATCTTTCCAAGTATATTAATCTTTCATAGGACAGATACTTCAAGGGTGAACTTCTATTTTGTATTAATGATGATTTTTAAATTTTTTTTTTTAATGAGTGCACCAAAGATTGGAACAGCCAAACGTGTTCTTTCCTTTATGAACCATATTACCAATTTAAAAGTTTGGTCAATTTTCAAAAAATTTCCCAATAAAATAATTTTTTCAAAAGTACCTCCTATTTACACTCAACCTAGAACAAAAACTTAAGTAAAAGCTACCGCAGAAACTGATCAAACTGATCTATTTTATGGAAACCAAGTACCATCAACGATATCGAGAGACTAGAAAGGGTACAAAGAAGATTCGTGCGTTTTATTGGTTACAAAAGAAAATTAACCAATATTAATATTCCCTCAACCATTACCAGTCTTCAGTTTAATTTAAAACTAGATTCCCTTGTAACTCGCAGAAAAATATCAAATATCTCTTTCTTATATAAATTGGTAAATGGACTAGTGTCCTGTCTTCCATTATTGGAACGCATCCCTTTCAATGTACCTCAATATTACTCCCGTTCATGTGCAACATTCTAACTAGATACTCACCGCATTAATTATGGCCACCACAGCTCTTTAACATGGCTCTTAACTGAAGGCAATGCTTCTAAACTTGATCTTTTTTTTATTAGTCAATCAGACTTCAGGCGTCACTACTAAAATTTTTAATTATAATTTAATTTATATCTTAAATATCTTATTATTATATGTTCATTTTTTTCTTTTCTTTATTAACTATGTAAGTCATTGTTTATATATTACCTATTATTCAATATCTATCTTCAATTCACTTTGTTAAATTGTATATACAACTGTACTTGAGCCTCACAGGCGTTAATTCAATAAAATAAAATAAAATAAATAATTAATTTCTGATACTTTATCACATTTCATCACCAATCTAATTTCTCTTATTAGTCCACTAATCAGTGATAACTGATAATACTCCTTTCTTCACTTCTTGCACTTATCGTTAGAATTACCATATCTTCATAATTATTTCCAAAATATTTTCTTTTCACTTAAGTCGTATTCATTCATGTTTAAAAAATACTAATTTTGTTTACGTATTAGTATCAGTGTTAATAATAATTAAGACCATATAAACTGTTAATATCTATGTATGCATTATTTATGTACTTAAATACTTTACTATATCGACAGGTAAAAGGTAAAAGGGGCTAAGCGACAACTTTACTACTATTCAAGAAAGCAAAAACGAAACTTTTATATTTTTGGTGTTGGTGTTTCAGTATTTATTTAAGCTTTAGGAATAAGGTTATTATATATTTCGATTATATTGCATGTAACCTTGATGTTCTGAAACTAATTACCTTGAAATGTTGAATTAATTTTTTATCATAACGAATTAAACTAAAACATATCATTTGAGGCGCTTAGCGCTAATTTTTTTTTTTTGTTTTTTGTGATGATTAGTGCTTATAAGACTGTTTAGTATAAACTTGTATAACTATAATACAACGTAGATAGAAATAGTACATAATATAACAGCTTTACTTGTGTTATCAATATCAATTAATTATGGTTAGATACTCATAAGTCATAATTCATATTGTTAATATTATGAAAGGTGAAAAGCGACAATAGTATAGGAGAGTATAGGAGGGACTAAGCACCATGAATTTGTCGCTTAGTCCATACAATTTTCAATATTGTCGCTTATACCCTTAAAAAAGGCGCTTATCTCCTACTTTTATAACAGTTATATTTTATCGTTTTTCTCAAAAAACTCAAATTCTAATATATACTATATCTCATTACTAAATGGTCAGAGGAATACTAGCGCTAGTGCGATCAAAAGACTTAACTGTCAGTTATCTTGTAGTATACATGGTGTCACTTATTAGCCCCTAAATATCACTTGGCTCCTTTTGCTTTTTAACAGTCGATACTATGTTTGATATTCTAACTATACAATTTATTAAAATTATTTATAATTCACTGGTATGTTAAATTTGTTTAGAATTAGAAATAATAATTTTGTTACTGTTATCCAAATAAAATGTTACAATAACTCAAATCAATAATTTTTCATTCAATTTTAAATCCATTTATCAAAAAATTGGCCTCCGCTACCATACCTGGTAATCCCCCAAGACGCCTAAAGCGCAAGTGGTATCGTGATTTGTTATAGTTATATAAAAAAAAAAAAATAAGTAATTAATTAATAATCCTCAGAAAGTGTCATCAATGGGTGGCTCCTTTCATCAAATTATTTTCCTGTTATATTACTCTTAGCACATATTCTTATTGTATTTATGATACAGATTGTATATTACTTGTAAAATATAAAAAAAAAAAAAAAATTTAAATATCTTAATTAAATAACACTAAATTTTTATGTTAAATTAAATTAATTCTTTTGCAACTTAATAATTAGGTTTCTATTTGATATTATATATAACCTTTTTATTAAAACTAAAATCAAACCTACGGGAGTAAAACCTTTTTTTTTAGATTTTCAAAAGATTACATTTTTAAAATAATTTTAATTATATTTATAATTCTTCAACATCTAATTGATTTAATTTTTAAAAATAGCAATGATATAATAATTGTTGTCATCTAAATAATATTTTTAAGTAGCTTAAATTAATTATTTTTCAGATTATTTATAATTTAAATTAAATAATTTAAACCCCCAAAACAATTCTTTTGTTTACGACAGAATAATACGTACCTTTATAATGACATATTTTTTTTTTTTTACAGGTTGATTCAAAAAAAACTAATTTACCTATTTTCATATAGGTACTTTGCTTGATTTTAACGGTCAGCATTATAATTTTATAATCTGAAGAGTAAAAAAGAAATAGGCACATCCATTTGCATATCTATTATAACTGGTTATAATTATATTTCGTAAACGTTGTACGCTGAAAATAGATTTAAGTCATAATAACGTAATTGAAGAGCACAATACTTTTTTGTTCTGTACCGCTTTGCACTTGCGGTACCCTTGACCCGCAGACATTGAGAAATGATGGTCGGAATTGAAAAGGTCACACAATAGCCAGGTGGATGAAATGATAATAAATCACATATTATGCTACATAGCCGACGGTCATTAGGTTAGGGAAAAAAGAACAGGAAAGCAACATCACCGTCAAATACAAACGAAAGAATAAAAAGTAAACAAATATGAAAAATAATCGTCAAAGGGAGCGTTATAATGTTACATTTACCAGTCAAAAACATAATATATTATTGCTGTGAATCTTTAGGCGTGTACACGGCTATTCATAATTTTTTTCTACATTGAAGTATCGCGGAGTTTTCATTCTTAGTGTGTGTTCAGAAGGTTTTTATACATAATATTATATATTTGGTGATGATTTCATTTAAAACCATAAATCAGGACGTTGGGTTTGTTATGGTAATCATTCGGAAACTTATGCCGTCAAGTGTCAGTTCTTGGTATTCACAAAATTGTATAATAGTATTCTAATGGAGATTTTATATTCTTTTTCCTAATGTCTTACTTTGTTATATTGAAAGAATATTATAGGAAGAAATTATTGTTCCGTCTTGACACTTGGTTTGAATATAGGACCGGTAATTTTTGTTATTGTGAAAACAAGAAACCGCTGCTTACTAATATATATTATTTTAATTTTTGTATAGTGTATTGCATGATATTTATGTTAATATATAGTTGAATTTCAATCAGTTAAAATGTTGGATAAACCAAAACGAAAATTCTTCTCAATATTTCCAATAAGCATCATTCATTCAATAATTCAAAAATTTCAACAGTTCAAATTATTTTTCTTGGTTGTAAAATTTGATCAGCTATTGAATTTATAATATTGAAAATAACGTAAAAAAAAAAAATTGTATCTATTATTTTATTAGCTGCAAGTTTAAAAGTTCAGCTAAGGTATAATATTGTGCGAATATATTAATAGTGGTTTACACTTCTCAGTGCATCGTGTTCAGATATAAATCTGTCGATGCGTGCCCATACAATAAATTTCTCTTTCGATCGGTCAGCACGGTAACATTTTATTGTTGTATACACATGGATATACCATTCACACTGATCCCGAAATTCCTGAGATTGTCGCTTTGCAAGCAAAGAGCTATTATTCTTATTCTTTTCAAGCGACGCATTTAACGCGTTTAAAACGATCGGTTTTATCATCATTATTATTACTATTATTGTTATTATTATGGCGAATATTGTATTATACATGAGTAATACAAGTAGCCGGTACACAATCGGATAGCATTGAAAACAAAAGACCCCCAGAGCTGACCTGCGGCTTATTAACGGGCCGGCAAAGAGGCGCGTAGAAGGCACCACTACTAAGGGGCTTATATGCTTGTTCGCCTACAGGTTTCCATAAATGGTCGTGTTTTATTATTATGCTCTTGGCTGAGGTTAAAATGTCACCAGTTATATGTAAATCGCGGGGGCACGTTCATGCGAGGACGAATGTGTCGGGCTCACGTGCTCATTACAGCGGCAGCCCCTCCTCCGCTCCCGTCCGTCGACGACTGGTCATCGTCACGGGCGTGGACTTGCATCTTCACACAAATGCATTCTTCGTATGGTCGTACGAACGTAATACACGTACTCAACTGATGTACAATATATTATAATATAATAACAAATACTTACCTAATCTATGTTATGTGTATAATATTATAATATTACAATAAGTATACCTATAATATTTACTACTACGCGACGGTCCGTTCGATTCTTCACGGATCACGAGCGGACACGTGCACGCGCACTCTATTTGCAATAAAAAGTCTAAATGCCATCCAATAATGTGCGATAATATGAATTGGATGCGTACATTGTTATCACGCGGCTAGAAGAATATTTTCTAGTTTTCACTTTCCGCAGCAATCACATTCCAACAACAAGTACATAATATGATACGAGTAATACTTACTACAACTGTATTCAGATGATACCGCAGTGCGACTGCTATTTGCATAATATTGTATTGCAGAAAAACTATGTATTTCGGATACATTACAATAATATACGCGTAGCATATTGACTGCAGTCTGTAACATTAACTACAGCGTATTATATGGATACTTACACATCTACATTTGGTCATCTTAACTTTTCCGAGTTAATTGCTATGAACATGTTAATAATTAGTCATGCGATCTGAATGTCAGAATAGATAAAATTATATAATAAATTATTGCATAATTATAAATGAAATGTATTGAATCGATAATATCTTTGTTTTGTTTGTTAAAATAGTATCTAAAATAGTATCTGATGGTAAAAATAATTTTGAATCATAAAAAAAATACTTGGAAAAATAAGTAAGAATAGAACGGAAAAAATTATTCTCTTGCTCCTGGGAAATGATCATCAGTGCATGTTATCTGTTTTCCACGCACGGCTTTGTGTACTCGTCGTTTAATTTCGGTTAGTCAGCAGTTATTTTTTTCCTGACAAGTAGCATTCTTTCACGGTGGGTGAAAAAATATCCTGCTCCTGCACTATAGTCTTTTTTGGACCACATAACTTCCAGTTGATCTTATTCTATTATGTTTTTTTTTTTTTTTGTTCACATCCGAAAACAGACAATCGTGCGGGGACACATATAATGAGTATGTGAGGTCAGATGAAAATAATTTAAACAATGGTATCTTTTGTAAATATCTGTTATTTTTTTCGTGTTAAATACGGCTTACTGTTTAGGGCTTATTTAATCTTGTGTCTATTTATTTAAATTTTTTTCACGCAGAGAATGTAATGAGAATGGTTGCTAATATTTATATGAATTAATATATGGGTACTATACTCATTGAATTCATTTATTTTAGATTTAACTACAATTTTAAGTTTACTTTCAGTGCACGAGTATGATTTTAAAAACTATATAAACGCAATACATATTATTTATCAAACCTAATGACAATTAACTTATGAATATATATTGTATTTTTATATAATGTATGTTTTGTAGAAACCAATCAAACTTGATTTGCTTGATATAATACAGAAACAGTAAAATTTATAGCAAAATAATATATGGTTAGATTGTGTTTTATATTTCAACATCTTATATTTCGCTGTTAAATAGTGATAAAATATGTCAAATGTTGTAAAAATATATCATGTTTATACTTTATACTACTATAATCATGTATACACTTTTACCTATTTATTGTTTCCATCAAGTATACTGGTACTTGAGCTAATGATTGTTGATAATAATATTGTTTTGAGTGTTTTGATAGTTGAAATAGTTTTGAAACCATCAGAACATTGCACATATAAGTGTAATTATTTTCGGATGAATTTTATTACTTAATAAATATGTTCTCATTTAGTACGACGAACATTCAAAGTTTTGAACATTCAAGAAACTTGAAGTGTGTATAAAAATTATTATTATTATTACAGAAGCTATTGTTTAATTAAATAATACAAAGTACAGATTTTATGAAAACTATTGATGTAGATAATGTATCGATGTAAAAACGAAAAGATATTATCTTCGCGTATTCTCATCATGAATAATAAAAAAACTAATTACTTGAATATTTATGCTAACAAATTTAATTTAACATAGGTCGGTGTTTGTATTATGGATATTGTACCTGTTTCTTTTGAAAACAATATAATGTCGTGAGTCGTGACTTCTGTAAAAATACGCTGCAGTTGTTATCGCGACAATAATAAAAATTGTAAGATATAAATTAGTATTAAATTGTGTTGTAGGGAGGAGAAATCCAATATTTTGTATTAGTGCGGGTTTACATACACGGTTTAGGTGAAAGTATTTTTAGGCGTGTTTAAAGGCGTGACCGATCCGGATTAGGTGTTCGATTTACCTTCTTTTTAGCTCTAGCATGTACGCGTGCTGCATCCTATAAAAATGTTCAACGACGTATACACATAACACAGCAACGTGCTAAATGCCAATAAATTGTATTTGTAAGATTTTCGATCATTTGCGATCGCTGTGTTAAAGTATACAGAGAATACAATAGTATATACGTCACACATATTAAATAGTCAAATAGGTTTTGTTTGGTGTCATTTTTGTGCTACGTGATTATCGTTTTCATTACTATTACTTAATTTTTATTGAGATACAAGACATAGGTAGTTTTAGAAAAAATAACGGAAAGAATAGAGTGATTGTTACATGTTGGATCTACCTATATAATATACTCATACATTATAAGTACAACAATGATGATAGTGGTTTATAAAATTATATTATTATATTTCAATTAATTTTCGAAGGGAAATCAGATTCTTATTTACCTAGATTTAATTTAGTCAAAAATACAAATACGGTCACGGAAAGATTTCATTTTCTAAGTGATGTATTCTATTCAAGTGAAAACAAAATGGTTATATTTTTTTGTTTTTGAGATTTTACTTATAATGTCGTGTTACAAATGTATTGTCCAACCCTGTTGTTTGCGATGACGTGAACCGTTTACAAAAATGTTCTAGAAAATCTGGAGGATTGCTCGCTATTGTTGTTTTTAACAAGTTAGTAACCAGTGATGATAATTTAGGATATTTTTCATTTTCTTTATTTTAGCGCAATTTAATGCACATATATAATATGATAGAATCCCAAAACATTAATTTATCATTTATGAGAATCGCAGTATTGATAATGACAATTACATACAAGTTACTTTCATTACACTATTTTGTTATAAATTTAATTATAACACAAAAAAGAACCGTTTATGACTATATTATTAACTATTTATTTATTGAATATAAAATAAAACAACTTATTTAAATTTGAGTTTAGATTGAACTAATTCAATAAATAAATGTGCAAAGGTGATTTGTAAAATCATTTGCCATTTTTTTTAATTAAAATTACAGTTTTATTGGATTTTTTACAAATACCATCAATATGCTTGTTAAGTATAAGATACGATATTAAAATTATAATGACTACTCAATAATCTTCAATGTTTCCTACCTACCACTTTAAATTTTTCGTTATTGATTTTAAATATTTTTCAATCAGTGGATAATGATTGCAGTAAAAATTAATATGTTTACATTTATCAATGTTTACTTATAAGTCATTAAATAAAAACCCTATTCAATTAATCAATTAAGGTCACAATGTAGGTACTTTCGGCCCTCACAATTTTTTGTATAACCATAAAGGTTCTCACACACTGCTGCGGTAATCGATAAGGTATCGATGCGGTACACTATTTTTACATGTACCGTACCGATACCGTATCGCGTACCACAGCAATGTGTGAGAACCTTAATAGTTTTAGGTCATATGCAGACGGCAAATATCTATAGTGACGGAAAACAGGACTTAAGTCGTCAATAAAAACTGAAAATAAGATAGGATAGCTAATTTACGACCACTTTCCGTAACTTCAAATGTGACCAATGTAGTATCTTAAGCATTATTATTAATTCTATATAATATTAACAAATACTTCTATCATTTAAACGTGATTCATTCCAACAATTTACCAGTTAATCACAAATTGTTTGGCAATGCATAACAATAATTTATGATTGATAGAATATTGAATGGTTTTTTTTTATATATACCGATGTACACTGAGTCTATTTGATCATACCTATCGCTCATGACCGAACAATAATTATTGATAGTGCTGGGTTAGATTATTAAGCATTTATACGAAATACAGCATGGTAACAAAAACATGTTTGTGGTTCATTGGTCAGTAAAACATTTTTGAGAATCTAAGTTCCAGTAATTTTTTAAGCAATTTGAGTAAAGCATTAAGTATGTTCAGAAACTGTGAGTTATAATAATTATTAATTATTATAATAGCTGAACGGTCACCATTTTTTCATACAGGCGATGAGAATAGTTTTCTATAGGCTTTTGGGAAGATACCTGAGTTTGGTAACCAATTCTATTATTGTAATAGAAATAAAACATAATTATCGGATGGGCCATGGTATTTTTTCATTTCCCCTATATACCAGGTGTAACTTTAGCTCTTTGGGCTGTCTGGAAACATATTATAAATTTATAACTGTATTATTTGATATTTCAGTAACTAGTTGAATTATAAAAAAGGCGAAAAAATCGACATTGTAGTGACAATTAATAATACAGCTACCTACTGTGAAATAAAAGTGAAAATTAACCAAACCTGTTAATGTTATAATAAACCTGTTCATTAAAATAACGTGTTAAAATAATTTATTTGCTACAACATAACAGTATTTAACGTATACGGTTGACGTTTATATGGCATGTTATGAAATACGAGTTTCAGGCGTTACTGGTTTTTTTTTTGTTTAGTTATTTGAAAAATATAAAGGTAAATTATGTAATAAAAAGTATTGTTTTTATTTGGCGTAGAAATATGTATATTATTAATAATACATCATACAACCTGCTGTTCCATGAACATTCACCAAAGTAGTCGAGTGACTCAGATTTTATCAACCCACAACTTTAATACAAATATACTACATAGGTACTTGTCTTCATTTTACTATAAACAAAAAACCGAAATTGAAAGTAAAGCACTCTAAATTATATTTAATGAGAAACCAAACCATTGATAAATTAAATTATTATTTGTGTGGATAATTTTTTTAAACGCAGTTCAAGTGGGAACTTAATATATTTCTGTGACAGTATTAATACTGATTAACTATAATATGTAATCATTCCCCGCAATGGATTATTGAGTTCTCGTAACAGCAGTTTATCAATTATTTAAACTTTTATTACTGTGTGTAATAGATTGCATGTATTTTTTAAAAAAAACCTTGGTTATTGTGTATAACATTAAAAAATCGTAAAAAGTTTGATTTAAGTTTTGACACTCGTTTATTTTGTACGAACAATTTTTGTTGTGTTTTACATCACTTCAGTCATAATTTAATTTAAAATACGTTTTGTTTACTCTATCATTCGTTATATTCGATACTCGCATCATCGCGTTCAATGCGCATATAAATCGAGTTATTACCGTGTGCATTATGTAGACTATAGTATTTATAGACTTTCTTGAATGTCGATTAAATTTAAAATATATATTTGATGTTAATCGAATACACTGTAACTATAATAAAAATAACCATGAGGCCGTAAAAACAATTGGTGATTGATATACAGGGTATGTGTTATTATTTTGCGTGCAATATCACTAGATTTTTGGTGTTTCTGAAAATTGTTGGAAAATTATCTTGGTAGGTATACAATGCGTACATTGCTGATATTATAATAAATATCATTCTCCCACCGCACCGGTCGTTATAGATACACATTATCTTCGTAACGGATACGGTCGAAAGAGTCGTCAATTAATTTTTTTGTCTTCATCTACATTGATTTCACACACTCACATAGTGTTCTACTACGAATCCATTGTTATACTCATGTTATACTGCTACCACCGTCACTCAAAAATATCAAATAAAGGTGTGTGTGTGTGTGTGTGTGTGTGTGTGTGTGCATGTGATGTGTTTGTGTGTGTGTATATTTAACCACAATGCTGGCGGTCACGTATCGGGGCCAAAATACGGACCAAGGGCGGGGGGTGGGGGGATCGCTGTGGTGTAGATAGGTGAAAAATAATCGACCATGATGTGTTGTGTTGGGAGACAAAAATATCATATTATCCGTGGCCGTCGCAGGTCATTGGTTTTCTTCTGCCAGCTAAAGAGCTGGTGAAAGAAAAAAAATGATAATAATAATAATAATAATAAACTCGAGGCCATTGTAACTGTTAGACTGAAAAAAAAAATCATAATAATAAAATATAATATTCCATGCTCTTAATAATAAACATAGCTATAATAGGCAATAGGTTGACGACGGAACGCCCACAATAGAACTCGTCATGGGAAGCGAATTACCACAAGATGGCACCCTGCAGGATACGTCGAGTGTTTTCCTCAACAATGTAATGCGATGATTGACATCAAAATTGATAGTGAATGGAAAAATATGCGATACGTATTTATTCGGAATATTATAAGGTATTTGTGATCGAAATAAAAGGGCGAAATTGTTTAGTAAATTATTATTATTTTCTATAGATCGAACGCGTAGAACAAAATTGAACAACCTGGCGAAAGAAGTCAAACACGCTATAGTGAAATTAAAATGTCGCTATTCACTAGTTCTTAAAAAACTATTTGAGTGGCGACGGTGTGAATAATTTTTAGTAAAATAACAACACGTCACTAAAGCTGGATCAAATCATAAAGGAAAACTAACAATAAACTATGGTATCCTATAAGTGTACATTATTATTTTTTAATAATACGTCGATTAATAGTAAATCGTGCAACACAAATGCATATACCTCACGTCGTCAGTCGGATAATGGTTTTTAATTTATAATGATCTTAAAACTCTGGTAATACTTAACACGCGCGTTTATGGAACGAATATTTAGTTCTATACATGATTGTATAAATCGAAGAGTAAAACACTGTGAACAATAATTTGAAGGATTATTGTTGTTTACGATAATATTCCATTAACCTATTTAGTATAATCTTATTCTGTTAGTGTATGAGATGTATGTTCGATCTAGTAAAAGACTTAATTCATATTATTCATATTGTCTCGATACAGTAGTTGATCATTTATTGGTCATGATTGATATATGTATATTTTTCGCAATTAGTATTCACTATTCGTGTCAATGTTTTGAATACAATTTTAAAATATCATTTTTGTTTCATTTTTCGAAATTCATCATAGTAGAATGAATTTGTTTTTAACTCAATAAGTTTAATTTTAAAAGAAATGTCGACATCAATTGCATTAATATTGAATGGGTTTTCAAATATACGATTATTCGTACTTTTATATTAGGTGGCCCGTTCGAGGATAATTAGTTGGAAGAACGTGCTACATGCAGTCCAAATATGTTTAAATGAAATAATATGAATTATTTTGTGTTTACTTGATACTGAACAATTTTCAAATTGTTACATAGCATGTTATTACCGCCGACCTTTCAATTATTTACCAAAGTGGCTTGCCAGGAAAAAAGGTTGTGCAATACTGTTTTATTGTAGTAATGATTTCAACAATTTAAATTAATTTTTTTTTTTTATAAATCCGCGGAAACTAGGTTATTGGATTTACATTGGATAGTAGATGATTGCTGTTTTGAATTGGGGAACTGTAGGTTTTTTGGAACACGTATGTGTATGTGTGCAATGATTTCGTCACACATCCGGACCTAACAACGCCTAACAATACCAGACTGTGCTTAACCATAGCACTAATCAGTGACTGCGGCTAACCACTCCATCACGCCATGCCACTAAACATTTAAAATTATTAAAATGGTCTAAAATAGTTAAAACGCGTTGGTATAGTTAATTTTCTGATCCTGAAGCGATTTTCAATAAGGTCCCTAGAAAATGTGAACTGTGTTTATAGCTTTTTTCTATTTTTCATCAATGATCTGAATTATCTATACTTGTTTGTAGATTAAATTAAAATGTTTACATAAACATTATAGAATAGCTGGTCTCTTGCAGTCACTCTCAGTGCTGCGTTTATAATCACCACCTGGCGCTGCTAATAGTTGGATGAGTGACTATATGTATAGTGAGCCACAGTTGCCAAAGGTCTCCCTAAAAAATAGATTAAAAAAATAACATAATAGAAAACCATTTTCCGTTCTCAAACGATATAAATAGATTTGTCTATGGTAATAGACTAATAGTATCTAAGTATACGTATAATATGTAAGCTAATCACAAGTAATTTTTTAGAAATATATCTTTATATATATTTAAATAACTATTTAAATTGCTTTCTGTTATTTTTCTATAAATAATTAATACCATAAAATTTTATACCTACATATAATATTTTTTATTTTATAAAAATATGTTTAGTATTATGAAATAGATAATCGATTTTATAAATTTATTAATAGCTTATAATATAGTTAGGTATATTTATATATATTATATAATAATTTAATATAATAATAAAATAAAGGCCAACTTAATAAGTACTTTGAATCATACTATGATATGTATATATGTGATGTTTAAAAATACGTATTATAGTAATACGCGTTTCAGATTTTCACTTGTAATTAAATCTACAGTTATTTAGAAACAATTAATCAAATGTGTATAAATGCTAACAAGCAGATCGATATTTTTATTAGTTATTGACATTGTAGATAAGATAATTTCCTATAACGGCTAATTGATATAGTATAATTTATTTTTACGTATTAATATAGCGTAATAAAAACAAAATACTTAATTTAAATAAAATATGATACATTGGAAATTGGGTATATATAAACAAGTTCAGACCATTACAGCAGCATCCAAATTTACTGTTGTAGCTAAATGGAAATATCGAGCGTGATCCATCTAATATTTAGAAATTATATGTACGTATGTTCTATGCTTTTGAAATATAATATATTATACAATATATTTTAAATTTTTTTTTAAATCACTGATACAATATTTGAACTTTTAGAATATATACAACGATAAACCTATAATATGTTTATATTGATAAAAAACAGTTGATATCTCAGTATCTCGTTTGAATATTAATTTTATATCAATGAAAAATAGTTTAATTACTTATTTATTCGGTGACTATTTAAATATAAATAATAATAAAACTAATTGTTTCCCTAAATAGATGTTTTAACATCAACTATATTTCCAATCGCTTAATAATAAATGCTAATTTATTAATCATCTGTATAGAAAATATTTATATAATTTTCAATTGTCTCTGGAAATTTACTCGTAATTTAATCAAATTTCAGCAATTTGTTACGTTGATGAATTTAAATAAAAGTATACCACAATTTATTTCCCATGTCCAATAACTGAAATTTATACACACAAGGTATCGTAGTTAAACAACCTTATAAATATTTAATTTTCATTGGTAATTTCGATAACCGTTTATATAAATATATTGATCATAGCCTTCACTGCCAATTTTGAGTTCTAATGAAATTGGATAGTTCTATTTACTGCATGGATATCTATTTTCTCAGGACTCTAGATCTTTAGGGAACTACATTTGATTGATTTAGTGATTGACATAATTTGTGTTTGTCTTACAATTCTAGTAGTTTGCATTAATAAAAATGCGAAAAAATTATTTATAAAACATGAGTGATTTACATATGATTTAAAAATGCAATTAACTTTCAGCCTAATTTATATATGAATATAGGTAATAATGATTATTATCAACTGTTATTAAAATGGTTAGCTTATAAACAGTTAAGTTTATATGATTTCAAAAAAAAAAACATGGATACACATTATCTTGATCAAGTTTTAACTAATAAAATAATAACAAAATGTAAAATGTAATAATTGTTTATTGTATAAAATTATATTACTATAACGTCAATAGAGTTTATTATAACTGCAATCACAAGGCCATGATATTAATTTAGCTATTTTAAAAGTATTGAATATTATTATTATTTTTTTTTAACCAGTTTCATTTAGAACCGACGTGCTATGATAATTTTGTATTGTAATTCATTATGTTATTTTATTATTAGTGTCTAATGTATTATAAAGGTCAAATGTCATTCGAGAACTGTGAGAATATAATGTCAAAGGCCAAACTATAAAGGTCGACACGAATCTATATAGTACATATAGTGCAATTTCCGGTGTTCGGTTTGAAATCGGTTATGAAAATCGTAAACATTAATACATAACCACCACCATAATTCAAATAGTTTTTACACATATTTTATTATGCTATTAGGATACAAATACGCTTATCGATTCGTGTACATTTTAACATCTGCACACCTATCATACAGTACTTCAATGTGTAAAATAATATTTCATTATTATATACAAGTATGTACACAACCCAGTGTATAGTATAATTAAAAAATATAAAATACTTTGCTATAATTTTAAGCCAGGGTAAATCCTTGAACCCTAGTTAGTAGACACTTATTTACATTCATTATTTTCATTACATTTTATTTTATTACATTTTCATTTGTACTTTGACAGAACTTGAAATTGTGTTAATCACTTTGTATTATCCTCAACAGTATAATAAGCAGTTAAATTTATAATATATGGTAAATGTTTGTCTTCGAAACATAACCATACCGTAGTGGCGTATAATAAGTAGTCCATCAAGAATAGATAAATTTCAAATTTCATATTACAGTAGATGTTGTAGATCATTTTGTGTAATACCTACGTAAACAATACACGATTTAATTTGAATATATATATATATATATATATAAGTATGAATTGGAAAATAAAAAGAACCGAACGGAACTCGCTCTGCTGTACAGTAGGAAGTGGTGTGAATCTCGTTCATAGGCTAGGTCATTATTATAATGGATGTATTAAATTTAATTGCAATGATAGGTATAATTGTATACAAAAAACGATTCTGAACGAATATTATTTATTAGTCTAGAATATGTATTTATATACTTTTTGATACTTGGATATTTAAAAATCTATGAATTTATTCATCATTAATATAATGTTTGCTTAGAAAATTAATAAATATTAAATAGTAACTTATCGTATTCTAGTACCGGTTTTTTTTTTTTTGTTTTATTTGTATTATGTTTATTAATCAAAGTAAAATAAATCTGCTTCTTTTAATATGTTACTATTGGAGTTAAATAAGTGAAACGCTAATTTTTTATTTAAATTTATATTTTAATAAGATATAATAACGCATCCATATGTGATTTAATATTTAATATACAAACTTAAAATAATGTAATAAAAGTGAATTATATATAACTATTTTTGTATTCTTCATAAAATTTTTAGCATGTTTAATTTTATAGTTTAAAATATTAAGTACACTTGTTGGTATTCAGTGCATAACGATTATTGAATGGACATTTCTTGGAGTATTAAATATTATTCATTGACAGTTTTGAACGTTCTTATTCTTATTAATGCAAAATTTATTGAAAAACCAACAAAAAAATATATTGTATAATTTTTTGTAGGTATACTTACATATACTATACACAATATATATATATAATAATAATTTTATTTGATTTTAATTTCCTACTATGTATTTACTTGTATTAGAGTATTATTATGTAATGGAAGATAAAATAATTTATTTATTGTTGGAATTATGTTTGAAAACTATCTTTACCATGTTATTTTAATAAGAATATAGATATTTTATTTTATTTTTACTGATATAATATTATGTTTAAAATTATTCTGAAATACCATAATGTATATTTACAATAAATGTGTATATTGGTGTGTATTGGTGCTCAAGTAATTCTTAAGAATTCTCAGAAATTTAGTTTTATAGATGTATCCACACGTCACACCCAAAATGTTTCCTTCGTCCACGGAAAACTGATTTTTTTTTTTTATATTGAAGCCAATCTAACCATTTATAAGCTGCATTCAGTCGATCTATGTATCTATGTAAGCATTGAAAATGTATAGGTACAGCAAAGTTATATAAATTTGACTGGAGAAAATCTTAATATATGTTATGTGATTCGATTTTCTGCTAATCAAAAGAGTAACGATCAGACGTCGCCATCACTACTTTAAAGTCTTTAACCCTATCAAAACTGCTACGGTTTGTAACAGAAGTGTACATAATATTATCAAAGATAAAACGAGTGTTACATTCCGTGACGTGTGCAAATTATGCTGAAACTCACACTTTATCCTTGTATAAAATACTGTCATTGAAATAGATTTCGGCGTTTTTTCTTAGTACTTGTCAGTAATAGTTATTAATTTTTAGTGTTGTTCCATTGCAATATTACCAAGCGTTTTCAATAATTAGTTTTTGTTAATACGTGCGCGTCTGGTTGTTGTTTCCAGCTCGCCTGGACACGTTTTAAAATTTGAACCAGCACGTCTGAATTGAAAAATATGTATGGGTAGGTACGTTCGTCTCGAAACAAACGAGTCGGAGAAGAATATTAAGCCGTTGAACAATATGAATAATATATGGAAGGTAAACGTACATTCGCGCACGTACACTTCGGGGGGTTACGAGACCTTTTTGTGCGATTTATGAATTTCGGTTTCTCTTTCGGAGCAGCAGTGATTTGTCGTGTCTGTACGACAGGTGCAACGGACGTGTTACACTTTGAGCAAGTAAAAAAAAAAAAAACTAAACATAATGCACAAAAATGTACTCATATTTCACACGAGTCGTATGGAGAAAGTTTATTTTTTTCATCGTTTCGGACAGCGGTGGCGCAGGCACGCACACGAAATAGTATAGTGTGTACGTCAAACTAAATAATATGTACACACGTCCAAAACGTTACAAAAAAAAAAAAACGATGAAGACGACGAACACAAGGAGGACGATCGGTGTCATCCATGTCTGAGCCATGAAGTCCAGCGCAGTCGTGTGACGTTATATTATATACATCATCACATAATAATATTATTATGTTGCGTGTATAACACATTCAGTGGCGCCCCCAGGGGGGCTTTGGGGTTGAAGCCCCCCCGCAAAAATATATTTTTTACTAAATCATACATTATTATAGCATATTTTCGCAAATATAGTACTACAATGATGATTGATTAAACATATAACATATAATAATAATAGTAAAAAAATTACCATTTATAATTTGTGGTAATTATTTACTTATGTCTAAATAAAATAGGAAAATGTTTAAGCTCCCCCCCCCAAACAAAAATTTTGGGTGCGCGCCTGAACACATTATACGACTATTATTTATTATTTGCATCCGTACGCACTACGCACACATCGCGATCGCACGCCTTAGTATAACATATTATTTATTTTTATTTTTAATATACCATGCGCTCGTGCACGAGGACCGTGTATTCATATTATTACTATAGATACACCATATACAGTTGCTGGTACGCCAATCCGGTGTATCCTCCACCCGGCCGCGCGTGCGTATGGCGTATCTACACTGCAGGCCAAATGCAAATAATATACGATAATAATGTGATACGTCATTATCGGCATTCCGTGATGGTTGCTTAATTGGTTGTCGTGCACTGTAAATATAGTAATAATTATAATAATAATAATAATAATAATAATAATAATAATAATAATAATAATAATAATAATAGTAGTATACAACTATACGTAGTTCGCGCGCGCGGCGGCATCAGCAGATACCCAACGTCCGATAACTACACGACCTGCGAGTGAACGGTTTGATGTTTTAATTACACAGGCGTAGCGCAGGTATAAATAAATATATATATATATATATATATATTATACACGTTATAGTATTATTATAAACGTACGCGTAGAATAAAATGTGCACAACCAGTTGTCGAGTGGTCAAATTGTGTCAGAATCATTGTAATTGTTTTTTATTTATTACGATATGTGTACACACGATTTTTATCCATGTAAATTGTATCCATTAACGTTTTGCTATATATTGTAAACGCACGCCACGAATATTATAATATGTTGTTTATAATATATTGTAATATACTGTACAATTCGATTATGTTTTTTCTCTGTCGGGTTCGAATCATGTATGCATATAATACTATGTAGTTTTCAATATTATACTTTGTAGTTATTATCTATAATTCCGCATTATACCTGTATAGGTATAGTAAGTTACTATTAGTAACGATCACCGTTTGTGTGTTTTTATTTCATTTTTAAATTCGACTGTTGCCTGCCGTTTTTTCCACATCGTAATTTCACTAGAAAAAACTACAACATTCGTTCAACACTTTACAGTAATATGAAAAAAAAAACTTTTCGAATATTTATATATAGGTATTTTTATCTTGTAGAACTTCAAAAGGTAAACAACTAGCTTATAACATCGAAACGTTTAAATAATTCGTTGTTCAAAAACTGCATACGATTATCCTCGTAGAAAAAAATTTATGTTTCGTTTTAACAACACTGCAGTGTCATGTATTGTTATAAGTGTAGTAGATATTATTATGAATTAGGTAAAGACCAAAATAAAAATATATATAATATACATCTGATGCGTGATTGTTTGCATTCGTAAGTATAACAATGTTATATATATATATATATATATATATATATAAGTACTGATGTATATAGGTTATAATAATATTATATAATATATATATTATTTGCATCGGCGTATTTTAACTAGGTCTCTAAATGGCGTACGTGCTCTAGTTAACAATTAACGTTTTTATCTTGTGAAATTTCGTAAAAAAAAATAAATAAAACATCTGTCCATACACGGGTCAAGCGCGGCGAATTTTTATTTTTATTTTTATTTTTTTGACAAGATCTCATCTGTCGGTTTTCTTAAAATTCAACAAGTCACTCGAGTTTATCTTCTGGTTTCTTACCGACATAAATTAAACAAGAACGTGTTAGGAAAATGAATTACGGTTGTTACGCAAACCACGTCTGCAGTACAGTATAAGCACAATACGAGTGTTGTGTGGCAGCGGCGACCAGTATGTCATCATTTTAGATGTATTGTTCGATAATGCATATTTTAAAGGCCTTATGGATAAAGTTACCGGGGAATATATATAAAAAAAAAAAAAAAACAATATGAACGTGCGCATTTTGTACTACACACAATTTGTACCGTTCTCTAACGCACCCGCAGCAGTTCAATATAATATGGTTTCGAGACGGAGAGTACATAGGTACCTCTATATTGTCGAAAACGATGTCGTGTACCTACCGGCCGGTAAGTGAGCTGTGTTACGTGTGTGTTCTTTTTTCATCGGCTAAGTTCTTAAAATCGCTATACTGTTGAAAGCAGCTGTACAATAAAACAGTTCGTGATAAACCAGTTAACGTGAATAATAAGAAGAGCGGCTTCCATTATTATGAGTGCCGCATAACGCGGTCAACCTAGTCCGGTTACAGTTGTATTTCAAACGTTCCGAGTTATTATATTTTATTCAAATTAAACCGAAGGACAATGTATGAAGATTACAGAGTAGCACACACACACACACGAATACTCGAATGCTATAATGAAATATTACTTCAAGTGCGAGTACGCGAAATCGTCGTAGAAATCTAATCTATTTATTGTTGAACATCGCCGCCGCTGCCGTTGTTGATTACGGTATTACGCCACGGTGTTCAATCTTAGGGCTGTAACCCACGAGCGATATTTCATTGTACGATTTGTTTATCGAATGAAAATGTAATCGTACGATACTATAGACGACAGAACATATGACTGATATTTATCGAACGATACTATGTAATTTTGACATTTGCACAAGACACACGTCTGCAAATACAGTAATGTATTGTGATACAGTCTTTTTTATTTTTTAATAATTTAATATATCTATAAATATAATATACTGCAATGGATGCTAATGATATAAATATATAATTATGAGAAATTATTAAATTGAATTTATTATTACACAACGTTTAAATAAGAAATAAAATCTCAACTATTTATCGAGCTGAATTCTTACACACAGATAGCTAATATGCGATAGACAACAATAAAATAACTAATATCGTAGTCTAAGAAAGGATTTTTGAAAATTCCATAGTAATAAAAAAATATCACCTAGTCGGAACTACTGAAACTATATATATTATATCCATAATTCATGTTATTGGGAAATAAAACACCGGATAACGAAAGCTAGTAATATTATATAAATCTAAAAGGAAGCATCACCCCAATGTCTAATAATCATATTATAATCGTGATAATATTAAAAGTAATTTCAACGGTCGTTCAAGACCGTCTTAAGTAACGTAGTGCTATTAAAAATGGTTAAATTTTACACAGTTGTAATAATACTATAGTATCACATAAAAGAACTGTACGCTCAAGAACATGGCAGACTATAATATAATATTATATTTCGATTCAAAGAAAATAAAATGTTTAAGGCACTATACCTATACGTATATTCTTACCGAGAAATTCAAATAAATATCTACGGTTAGATCTATCCTCAATAATATAATATAAAAGCGTGCCGTAATCTGTGTAAAAGAAAGAATGCGTGCGCGTATGCCACTAAACATTTGGGTAAGTATATTATTATTCAAAAAATGTTTCGAGACCTTATCTTAACTCGAGATAATTATAAAAATGTATTTACATTAATTATTTATGATGTATTATATACATATATACAATACACTTAAAATAAAAGTTTCAATTGTTAAAACCACGGTTGATTTTTAGAATACACTATAGTCAAAGTTATAAAAAATATATAAAAAATAATTCTAAAAACAAACGAATGATAAAACAAGATCATAAAATAACGTGTACGAGTATATTTCTTTACTTAAAAAACCACAAATTTAAAATTACATTTTTTACGCTTGTATTAAACATTAGGTTGTTACATTATTGTACACTATAATCTATGTTAAATGTATAATTTTTTTCGAGATATGCCGAACCTTTATCAAATTGTAGATCATATTCAGTAGGTAATTTAAAATAATGCATTTAATTTATTGCAGTTCAAACAATATTATAATGAATTTCACTTCATTATCAAACGTATTACTTCTATTAGTGCCTGGACTAGTTTGTTTTTATTCATATTGCACTTGATATTTCGATGAAAACTAATAGTTGACGTGACATTCCATTATAACTGCGTTGTTTGTCTAAAAAATGTAAAATGTCTCAGTGTAAGCAATGTAAAGTTGATAGTGGATATGATAGTGACGGCTGCAGTGCGAACTATTTCTTTTATTTTTATTTTTATTTTTTTTTTTATTATTAAATAACGCAATAGAATAGATAGCTTTACATATAATAATTTGCAGGCCAAAAGACCGAACATTTTTTTTTATGATATTTAAAATCTAATTTCTTAGTTGTATGACGTTGTCACGGGCCGTATGGAACGCTATCGTGGGTCGGATCCGACCCGGGGGGACGTGGGTTGGTCTGCTATACTATACGTATTATGCATTTTTTATGTTTTGATAAATTACTTGTGTTATACTGTTTTTAATTATACAAGATATCTTGGTGGTCATTAAGTATACTTTTCAGAACTATTTCTGCTTATACTTATAATATACTAATAACGCTGTAAGTAAACTGTAGATGATATGCAGTAAATTCAGTGTTGCTGCAAAACGTATACAACGAATTTTTGATACAGAACTATTGACTACTATTTATTAATATTTATTTACTTATTAGTCAATAAGCACAAAACGGCGTATAGTCTACATTGTAGACTGTAGAATAATATACGATGAAAATATTGAAGGATGGTGTATGATTTATTATAATTTATAATTTTCGAGTACATACATATTACGATGTATGTATATTGTATACGTATATTTATTAAACCTAATTTAAATCAAATTGAAAAAAAAAGGAAATCATGGAATGCAAGACGCGCATGGTGTGTTAATTAAAACTGTTGAGGTGTGTGTGCATAATAAAATGTATATAATATCAATGTGCATACTATTAAATAGTAGCGTATGTATATTATAAGGTATATGCGTATGGTTCGATGTGGAGTGCCATCCACGGAACTTATTTTTACGCCACATATATGAGAGGTGTAAGTACATCTATAGCTGTATGTATGCATGTGTTATATAAAAAAAAAAAATCGTGACCAAACGCCGCTGCTGCCGGCAGTCGTTGTAGTCGCTTACAATCATCAATGTCATCATTATATCCAAATAAAATAATATGTTGTTGTCATACGTAATTGTTAAAAAACTAAAAATAAAAAAAAAAAATGACCGGAATTCCTTTCGTGCGTACCCTGCTCATGGTTCATCGGTCTTTTGGTACGCACCATATACACATGACGTTTACCTACGTGGCTATGTATACATTACTGCATAGTTTTTCTTTATAATAATTTATTTAAATGAAAAAATAATTATAATTTATAACACTCTAATAGGAACCTGCGAGTAAAGGTAAGTAAATTGACTTGTGTAAGATAAAAACATTAATTATTCATTTTATAAATACTTGATTTTATATTTTACCTGTAATAATATTGTGTTGGTCGTATCTTATGCTTGCTTGCTTGCTTGCTTGCGTGTGTGTGTGTGTGTGTGTGTGTGTGTGTGTGTGTGTACACCAGACCATGACTGCACACGTTCCTTGACGCAGGCGGAGACTGACCCCTCCGGTAAGGGTCAACACCCATAGGATGTGTCCGCCGCCGTGCCGCCGGGTGTTTACGTTCGGAAAACGTCTATTGTGATGCCGTGATGAGTCTGCAACAATGTTTCCCCTCAGAAAAAGAGTTCATCACGAAATACACTACTCTTCGCATGTACTTACACGATATTTCCAAGTATATGTGCGTGCGTACTGTGTGTACGCTACAAAAAGATTCACACGATCGCGGGTGTATAGTAAAAGCTCTTTTTTTTTCTTCTACTTTTTCTTCGCTATTCATTTCCTTCTGTTTTATTTGCACTGCAGATTCGAGTCTCGATTGTACGGCGGCTATATTCTTATCACACGCTTCTGCGAGATGAATTACTACGGCGAAAGCAATCACATCATCGTGCTGATCGGATGTGATGAATTCGTGTCCTTAGAGGCAGATAAGTATGCATATTGCGCTCGTCGCACTACGTTATTACAATGAAAATGCCAGCGCGCACGCACATACCACACGCGTATATCAACTGAATATATCAACTGAATGAATATTACTAAGATGGTGTTCTAAATTAGCTATCATCGGTGTTCTGTATTAAAGTGTCTATTGTTATATTATAAGTGTATAGAGGTTTGTGATAAACTGAAAAAAAATGTAAATTTAAAGAGAGCACGCCTAGTTGAGAATAGATGATGTATGTATGTATAATGTACATTATACATTCGATTCTATTACTATTCAATAATGTTATAATATAAACGAAAAAAACCACTACACACAAACGGTCTACGTCACATTTATTTGCTGTTCGATGTACATAAATTATATTTTAAAGCTATACTCATATGTATGAACAATTGATGTACATTTTTTGAGTCAGAAAACAAGCACTGTGACGATGAAAATTCGGTCATTTATAAATACTGAAAATACCTTCTAATGCGATTTGTATAAGATTGTAGCATCGACCATTTAATTTTGAGTTCAACATTTCGTTTACATATAGTAATGTTTACTCTATCGTGCATCAAAAGTTTGTAATTATTATGTAGTTTATATATAGTACCTATTTATTTTTCTTCGATAATTATAACTCATAGTCCGTACTATTTGTGTTAGCATCATCTTATTATTAATATGGCTAATGAGTTTTCGTAATTTCTCCACTTGTTAAGTATTTAAAAACATACGGTGAATTGTTTAGTCTTAGTTATCCTAAGTGTATAGTGCATACTATATTCCAAACGCGATAATCTCGTCACGGGCCCTAGTTTACCGAGATGGTAATTATTTTGAAGGTACATCTATGTTTGTACGAATATAAAATAACAAGTTTGTGTTATGAGATCTAGATTTGAGAAAACTCTTGAATGTCACTAAAAATATTATGATAATCGTTTTTTTTAATGTTCTTTTTTCAATGGTCCGTTGGCTTTTATCAGATAGCAAACTTAACAATAACGCTCCACTTGTTTATTTATTTTCTCTTACGGGGATAAGTGCGTACAGGTATAAAATGTATGTAATAATATGTGTGTGTGTATAATGAAACATATTTAATTGCTCTGACCAGTGTTGGCTCTTTTAATTGTTATTTTTATACCAAACAGTTTTAATAAAATATGTATATATCAGGTGGCATGAAGAACCGAGATCTTTGACGCAAGAATAATTATTTATTCTGCAATTAGCTAGAGAACAAGCACGGATGTCTTATTTACAAATTTCATTAAATTTTTTTTTTCATTATTTTAATTAATACACATTCGCGTGGGCGTGGTTGCCTGTAACTGTATCCATTAATTAATGGTAGTACCTATATTATTAAGGTATCTCATATTATATACGTATAGATACTTCTTGTATATCTGACGAATGAACTGGTCTTGACCGCGTATACATGTAAATATTTCAATACGTTGGTTCTTTACCAAAGACTTCCGACCGACATACAATTATTATGTAATAATGCATATATATATTATGTACTTATGTATAATATGATACACAACATACACACACACACATACAAAAACACATAATATATTGAACGTATAATTTTGGCTCATTAGGCGTGTCGTGTTCAATAAATAGAGCAAACGCAATCCCTTCACCATAATGAGATTTGCATTGCTCTTTATATAGAAAACGTAGATGGTTTAGGAAATATTAGATACTATAAAATATCATCTGTGATGACAAAGTACCGTATTAATATTATTACAAACAGTTATAATAGTATAAAAGTAAATTATGGTTACGTTGTTTATTACTATAATATATTATACCTATGCGAGAATAAATTAGTATCACCGGGTTTGTCGTGACAATAAACTTACGTTTAACACTAAGTAAGGTTTATACTACATTTTACATTTGATCCATGCATTGGATTGGTTATTTAAAAACTGTATTTTATAGTGCATGTTTTGGTATGTTCTTGAATTTTATACTTGAACGGGAAAAAACTATGACTCATGTGTTTTACCTTTGATAGGCAGTATTATAAAAAAAATAATTATTCTTAATTTTCGAATTAGAAAGAATTCGAATAATGGACACCGTCGTCCCTGCCCCGAAACTTTCAAAAAACTTCTATGTTTGATTAACAAGATCAATTATAAAAACTATAGTAAACTTAAAATGTCTTAAAAATAAATTAGCAATACAAGTATATAAAAAAATTTATTTTTGACAGTAAAAAAATGAGATGAATGTTTTAACCATTGAATAAGATTGTCTACTGAAGTATTTTAGTATAAGTTTTATGGTCTTAAATTCTTAACAACCATTATTGGTCATTATTTATAACAACATTTTATTGACCTTTTATTTTAAAAATTACGCAATCTATATACTTTTATAGTGCAATTAATATTGATTAAGTAAGCCAAGCTACTATATATACTGCAAGTTTCTTATCTTGAAGAAAAATCCATTTAGCGATACCAGTCTGCGTGATTAATACGACATTATTTGTTAGTAATTAATTTCTCGTTGCAATAAAATGTTATTCCCATGTGTAGTCTCCCCTGTATTTTTATCGTTTGTAGTTATAATATGTATACTACATTTACTGTTCAATAATAATAGGTAGCCAGATACTCCGATATAAGGCCGATGCATACATTACTAAAAAGTCATTACTATCATAAAAATAATGACTGGATAAGTATCTACTCGATCAGTTTCATTCACTATGCCGTTTTTTATAACACTTGGTTGCAAGACTTAAAATAACAAACAACTTTAACTTAAAAATGTTGTGTGACCCGAATTCTGTTCCCGATCTACGGCCGATGGCTGCCTGATTTTAACGTCCAAAAGATGTCCAACTTGAATGTTTTTATAAAATATAATGTGTTAGTCATCAGACAAACTATCAAACGTATGTTTACATTTAAATTTTCATATAATATTATAATATTACATAGGTAAAAGTATGTGCAGTAGTATGGACGTATACCGTATACGCTAATATATCAACTGGAAAGGGCACGTATGTTATTAAATCGATGGAAAAATAAGTTGTGTCAGATAAAACCAATGAGCTAGAGAAAATATATACTATAACTATATACTCGCATAAATTTAAATGCATAGTAATTAATCACAATAGATCATTACATAATGATTATAAATATTAAATACATAATAGGTGGTAGATTCTATTATATACTATTACTGTAGGCATTACCATATGAATTGTAATTGATAATATTATTGGAAATAAAAATTTCATGGGAGATTTGGTATCTTGTTATATTCTAGTGCATATTATAATCATAATAACGTTTAAAGTTATGATTAAGAGTTAGTTGAAGAATATGAGAAGAGTTCGTGTTGATAAATTATAGCATTTATAATCATGACCATGATTGATGTACAATGTTCATAATATAACTTTTTTTTTATTTATTTTATCTGAAAAATAAGAAAACGGTGAATGTTACAGTTCATGTTAATCAATGTTAATCACAAATCATTGATTTTTGGAATTAATACACAAATTGTTTAATTATTAATTATATGTGTATTGGAAGCTCAACAAAATATTATAGAAGCAGTGCAGTTGTTTGTCACTTTAAGTTTTCTTTCCTTCTCTTTTTCCATTATGTACAACTATTACAATTCAATTATTTTGGTTTAAAAGAAAACTTCGTGTATTTAAATTTTCAAATTTCAGAGACAAAAAAAAATTACATATTTCAATTAAAATAACGAAGTAATAGTTGTTATAGTCGTGAAATCATTTTTGAAATTTTGTTTATTTAATTGTTGTTACAAGTAAAATAGAAATTAATAATCTATGTTAATAGTAATTTCCATTGTTGTACCTTGCAAACCTTCTATACACTTTAAAAACTCTAAAACGAATAAAATTATGTAAATTAAATCTATACATAAAATAGTTTTCTATTAATAAAGTATATTTTTTATTATATGTTTCACTATAATTTATTAATGGATTTGATATAGAAAAAGTTTATGAACAATTCGTAGTCATGCTCAAATTGTTCACATAAAATATTTAAGTATAATTTCACACTAATAACAGTAATAACTCTTCAGCCTGAAAAATGTTCACAGATAATTTATTTTTGTGTTTCTACTATTACATAGACATGAGTTATTACTCTCAAATCATTTTGAAAAATTAGAGTTGTAATTATTATTACAACTTATTGGCTATTATATTACATTAGCTTGTAATTATTTTTTAGGTTTAGAATAAGAAAATTGAGTGCAAGGTTAATCGTATATTACCTACTTACAGTTAAACAATATTATCTACGATAATCGTATCTGTTTGAAAATGTAACCACCTAATTTACAATTTTCGAAAATAGTGAAATGTGTTATTATTACCAGCACGAATTACACATAATTATTGAAGATGTACATACTGCCATGTAAAAAATGATTTTAGGAAACAAAAAGTGCGGTTAATACATCGACGTAGAATGCATAGAATTAATTGTTGGGCGATCATCAACGTCTTTTTTATACATAAAATCAATAAAACTATAAAAGTACTTTGTAATTCAGAAATTATTGAATATTTTAAAAATTAGTTGCTCGTTACATATAATATTATTCTTTTCTATATTGATCACTGTTATGCTTGCGACATCTCTTAGCTTATAAGGCCACTAAGGAACTGTGTGATGAGCCTAAATGAGTGGGAGGATCGCCAACTACGTTTCGAGTTCCAAAAAGAGAACTGAGTAACTTTTTACACAATAATAATTCAGTATATGATGATAAGTATGAATAATAATAATTTAATAAAATATGATATGCTAGGAAACTGTTTATTCTTATATATTAAAGTTGAATTGTAAGTTTGAGCCAAGAAAGACGATGGAAGTAAAACTTGGACGAGAAATAAATAAGTAAACGAAATAATATAATTAAGAGTTGGACAAGACAACTGCATCATCGCGTAATGAATATTTCACTTATATAAAACATGCACATATAAAATAGGTAATAACGTGGTCAAGGTAATTTTAATATGTACATATTTACGTGCGAAACTCCTGTATCATACGACTTTCCTCTCGGTAGAATCACCGAGAAAAATATTACGCCCATTATACTCTGTAATTATGGCATTCTCATTATTAATAATAATTTTAACAATAATAATAAAACGATGAGTCGATTATGAATCGTCTCGGTTTGATCGTTTGATGACTTACCTTTTGGCCGGTTACATACCTGTCTTTTGAGTAGGATCATATGACATATAAGTCGGAAAGTAGTGGTGCAACACAACACCTAGTACTTTATCATTCGTGTGACGTGGAATAATTGTAATAATTCTCCTGGTGACCGTTTAATATATATTTGTGTTATATAATAATATTTATAATAATAATAATTCCTGTAATGTTACACACTATTTAGTCGTTTAATTTTCATTTCTAATTATAAACAAGTAACTATACAATTTCTTTCATTACCTAAGAAGTTTTCACCATATAAAAAATGTGTCCATAATTTCGTAGGCTTCGTTGTACTGTAAATTTACCTATATATATATATATTACGGACTATGTACTCTATTAAATGAAAACAATCTGTTCTATATACATCATTTGCTATCTCATTAAAAATCATAAAAAGTGCGATGAAATTGGTTCCACGTTTTTTACTTTAATTTTATTCTTAACGTAAATGTATCATTTTCACGGTACCATTGTGTACGACTAACAGAATAAATGGTTTTTTTTTCTCAAACAATTCCATTACATTATTACCGTACCCACCTAATTCTGCATTGTGACTGGTGTCGGAAAAGTTATTTGTTCAGCTTGTGACCTTCTTTTACGCGCGAATGAATATTACACACCACGTGTGTTGTACTCGGTGTGCACATATATTATACTATATAGGAATAAAGATTTAATAGAAAAGAGAAGATATGCGTTATGGGAGACAGAGAATGATCGAGTGAAAGAGAGAGATAGTGGAAAGAAGAGAAAGAAAGATAGTATATACAAGAAAGAAGCTAATGTATAATAATACACAACGTAACTATAAAATCATTTGACCTGTGAACCTTTTCCGGTTACACACACGGCGCACGTTTTAAAAACGTCAGTTACACTTGACAACCTGCTGTCGGTCGTCGGTGCGAATGATGCGAAAACTTAATCAGTAGTGTGCCACTCACTTGATATATGTTAGGGTAAAAAAAATAATAACCATTGTATGATGCATGGTTGGACTAAATCAATTAAATTGAAAAACTTGATTATACAAGCGGTGAAATGCGATTGCTTATAATCTACTACGCTATAAGAATTTATTGTAGTATATAATGTATTAGTCAAAATTATTGTATTTAAGCCTGTCAAGTATTTTTTTGTATGTATTGACTTTATACACACGCATGGATATTAATTATTCTGAAATCATGTATTGACATATTATATGGACTGCAAAATAAAAGAAATCATTTGTCCATTTGGCGTTTGGTTTCTATACACATTCACCAATTGAAATTGATTTATTGTATTATCTGCACTGTGGAAGTAACTATGATACATTTGAATTTTGATTAGTTTTTGAAATTGTACTATTTTTTCTTAATAAACATAGAATAATATTATATTTTTAAATGTACATTATGTATATACGTTTATTTCGCCGGGCTTTAAGAGTTCTAACGGCTAAGTATATAATATACTTGGTAATTTTTTTTTTTTTTCATTGTTTATTAAATAAGTCAAGAAAATGTTTGTAAAATGTTTAAATTTTTCTTGATGTATTAAACATAAAATCTATTATTACCTAAACGGCTATACCTATTATTCATTTAGAATTTTGTTCATACTTTACTTTAGTTGATAATATTTTTTTTATTTCTTTATTATTATAAAGTTACTAGTTACAAACTAAGACAGCTCAAAAATTACAAAATAATGAGTACAGAAAAAATAATAATTTCGAGTATATTAAATAAAAAAGTCAGCTTCCAAAATAAAAGAGATTACAATTTTAATAGCAGTTACCAATTTAGTACTGAGGATATAGTGCAAATTGAAATAAATGTTAAGAGTTTTAAGGAGGTTAATTAAAATCAGACGTTTAGTTTGCAGAGCAGGGAAAGTGAATAAAATCCGGGGAGTTCATAGATCTCATTTGAATAAGATCCGGGGAGAATCGTTTAAATCAAGTTTAAAAGACTAGGTAATATACTATGTCTTATACGTAGATGATTAAATTTAACTAAATATGGTCTATGTAAGTCTAAATTGTTGAACTAAATTTTTATGTTTTTATATTATAATTTTATATCTTAAGGCAAAATCCATAGGCAGGTTATTCTAGTGTGTAGATCATAGATCAGACTAGAGTAATTGATGATTGAGAATTAAGTTATGAAGAAAATATATTCTGGTTTATTGTATTTTATAGACTGAGTCACTTATGAATTACCTATAATATCTTTTAAAGTTCATAAATTACTAATCACTGATTAGTGTAAATATAGATTAATTAGTCTTACCTACACAGTTTTAGAATTTGGGTATTGTACACTTTGAAAAATTGATGTTTAGAAACTTGAAAAATTAGCTATATTTAATTCTTATAATTACCATTTGTACCTATTTAATAAAGTGTTCTGGCATTATAAGAGTAAACTCTTCGGACATCATTAAAACGTTTCCTATAAGGTTTAATCAGTAGTAGTTAGCAATAGTTATCTTAGTCCAGAAAAATCAGGACAAAAGACAACATCAGACCAATTGACATGAAAAGTTGGAAAGTGATGAAATTATCACATATTATCTGACATCATTAGTTTTAGATACTAGGAACATTTTTCTTCGAACGAACTCTGTCTGGCACGCGTACACTGAACGCCACAGAAGAAACTATGGATTCCTTTTGATTATCATGAAGACATTCTAAATATATGATTGATTTTCTCTCGAATAATTATCGCTTGGAATTTTGCCAGGATCATAGAAGGAATGTCTGTAGGTATGGCGCTGTACTCACGTCTCACGCCTTGAATCAAATGCTTAATAATTGTTCAGATATACGACCGATTTTTAGTGTTGATTACTTCTTGCGAGTTTTCGACTGAAATCTACGAATAAAGAGACTTGTTTTGCATTTATTGACTAAAAACAAGACACTCTTTGCTTTCTTACCTAAATAAATATTTAAACTTTAATTTTAAAAACTTTTAGAGGTTTTGTTTATATAGTTATGATTCTTTGAAAACCAAAATTGAATTCTGTACATATCATTATAACATTATAATTATAATGGAAAATCAAATACCTTAGTTGCGGCAATTTTTTTTATTTTATTATTGTTTGAGTCTTGAAGGTCGACTGAATTTGTTGTAAAAACTAAAATCGTTTTTCGAATGATTAATGTCTTTTTTAGCGTCGCAAAATAATTACAATCTTTTATTATTTATATAATAAGACTGTCTCTTTACTACAACTTTTTTTTTTTAAATTTTTCGAACATTTAAATACAATATGGTTTTCATCTATATGCGTTTTCTCAATTCTAGCATTCATACGTTTGAGTCATCTGAAAAAAACTAACCGAACATTATTTTTTGCAAACTATACTCTAATATAATTTTTATTTGTATGCAGTTTAACAATACGTAGATGTGCAAGCAAGCCAGAAATACAGTTTTAATGTGACATAATACACATGAAATCATTTACACGTCCTCGAATATGTTGTTAAACGCGACTTCATAGTGTGTATAAGGTGTGGTAGTTATTTTTTATTTATTTAACTCATTTTTCAGTATTATATGTATCCGAAAAAACATAACTGGTATTATATACATAATGTCACAACATTTAGTATACTCGTATATTTATTTACAAAGTTACAAGCGTAAATGTTAGTTAAGTAGATTAATGTGCCGATATATTTATTCATTCGATAAACAATAATAAACGTCGTTAGTGTTTACGAGTCCGAAGAAAATTTTCATGAATTAAATAAAAATACAAATTATCTAATTTAAATATACGACATAAAACTACTTTAATGTATTTAAAATATTTAATAGTGCCACTATACATTATTTCAATAACACGTGGTAAATTTATGTTTGCATTGTGTCGTAATAACCACGGGTCACCGCATCATTTAATATCTCAGAGTCCAACCGTTGTAAGTTAGCTACGTATAACGTATATATGTTAAAATGTGTAGCAATAATATCGCAAGTCTGGATAATGCAAACGAGGTTCAAAGAAATATTACGAGTCATTAAGATTTCTTACTACACAAAATAAGTATAATTTAATCTTGTCATCAGAATAGTTATTATCGAGTCATTGCATTTTTTAATAAATCAAAAACTAAGTATAGTTAGTAGAGTTAGTACGAATCTTTACGAATCTTAAATGGTCAATTATCAATTAGTCTTTGTGCTACGTCCATTTGTTCATTTTTAACGATTACATGGCATTTTGTATTTTCGTTTAATTTTACACGTAACCAACAATGAAAAACAAAATATAGGTAGGTCGTAATTGTAATTTAAAGTATTATGATTAGAAAATAGAAATCTAATTTTAGTTTACAGGAATTCTACAATGAAAATAACAATTAAAAATTGATCGTATAGATATAAATTTTCATACAGATACTCGAATTTTAGATGTTTACATAATTTATATATAATATTTCACCACAAATGTGATTGTGATTAAACAAGTAGATTCAACTGGTGTAAAGTATAATATTACAGTAATTAGGTTATTGTACAGCATAACTTATGAAAAAGTTTATTATATGATGAATAATATTTAACATTAATATTCAAAGAACTGGGTAATGGGTTTATTTATGTTATGCTTTATAACAGTTATATAATATAATATATTCAAAGAAAATACTACAATAATTCCGTATGAATATATTTATCCATGGGTTTTGATCAGTATTTATGGATGTTATATTATTTATTTATCTGGTTTATAAACATGTGTGATTTGTAAAACTATAATATTGTCATAACGGTGATGTACATGCACCTGTAAACTATAATAGTATAAAACAAGCACTCGAGTAACTAAAACCGAGAAAGTCAGTTATGGTATTATAGTGGATAGTAAGTAGCATATTTTCTGAAACCTAATGCTACGGGTCACAAGGATATCGGTAGCGTGACTATCAAAGAAAACACTCACTTATTATTATTGTGGCTCACTTTATAATAATAATAATAATAATAATGAGCATTGACATTCCATACAGTCGTGTACCGTTACTAATATTCGATTTGAAAAGGATGAAAAAACTTTGGTTTTAGGTGAGATACAAAATATATTTTTTTGGTATAGATATTATTGACTGATTGTAATCAGAACGGAGGACATTGGTGATCGGTTACATTGTGTTTTTTTTACAGAATATTAATTACCAAGTTTTATGACAGGCGTATTTGTTATTATGTATTATAGTCTACAAAACCATTTTTTTTTAGTAAATAATTAAAAGTAATAATTTAGCAATTTAAAAATTAGCTAATATCATGTTATTACATAGTTGTGTTTTTAAATTGTGAATCACTTAATAGTACTTATGTGTACTGTGTTATAGAATAATAGTTTATTATAAGACATTGTTTCATTAGGTATCTATAGGTATTTTGTTGATTGTTATTTAAATTAAAACCAAAAGTTAGAACAAAGTTATTCACGAGGAGTTATCAAAACGAAAATACTTTTTCTCCAACTAATTTTTTTTCATAGTTGAAAATAAAAAAACATGTTTTGTTAACATATAAGACTATTAGACGACAGTAGTTATCTGTATTTATTATGGTTTGTATAATACGAGTATATCAAAGCTTATAGTACACATCATTCGTATTAAAATAATGAAGTGATTCAAATAAACTAAGTATTTTGAACATAGAAGTAGAACATAATTTGAAATTTAATTACCGTGATTAGTACTTTGATCAAATTGGTTAAACCATAATGGTACATGATGATATGAAATTGTATTTTAGACAACTTTAATTCACAAATATAAATTGCAGAACTCTCGTAGCTTAAACCATTACCCCTGGTTTTATAAAATATAATAATATTACAAACATAATTTGAACATGTTACCTACTAAGATAAATAAGTCGACTAATTTACTTCAAATTCAAGTAAAAATTTCGTAAACATATAAATATATTATAATACTAAATACACTATAGAGTTGCTCAACAATGTGTTTTTATGTCATTGGTATACAATTTCCAAACATTTTATTACATTTTAATTAACTGAATATGTTTTTATAAAATAATTTAAATTTTTAAAAATAGTATAATTGTCTATACTTTGGAATTATTGTTTTTAATAGTAACTTTTGACTTGTACATAGTATATACTTTAATGTATTTTGAATACATTTTTTAATATCCATATATAAATCTATATAATATTATTAATATCTATAGTCCATAGTATAAATAATGTGATCACGAATAGCTGTAATTAATATAACAAAATTTTTCAAATTTCCTGGTAAACATGGCTAACTAGGTTTGTTTATCGTGGATTATTTATGCAGACTTTATAGAACCCCGAGAAAAATCTTGAGCTAAATTCGTTGAAACGTAGACTATTATTAGGTACTTTTGTTCTTGTCGATCGTTGGTGTCGAAAGGTTAGTTATGATTCTATGTACAGCAGTTAATTTAAAAGACTTTTTTGTTTGGATGGCGACGACGCGCGACGTGGGTATAATGTTATGTTATACCTTTTTTTTTTTTTTAATTTTTTTGGTTTCTTACAATGAAAACATACAGAAAAAGTGAAAACTTTTTTTTTAGAACTACCCATCCTAGTATCCAAGGTCTTAAAAGTCGCTGTACGAGACTTTAGGTACACGCACACGGGACAGTTTTTTTAAGTTTTTTTTTTTTAAAATATCTATAAAATTTATTTGGCTGTCCAAAACTCTTGGAAATGTATTAAAGGATTAATTATAAGTTATATTAATTGTGACTAAAAAATATCGGAGATGGTTTCACTCAAATTATTTTTATGAGCCCATAAAGTTCAAATTTGTATAAAATATGTTAAAATCGCGATAATTTGCCAATTATTTTGTAGTTGAAAATTTTTTCTGTTTATACTTAAGGTTCAAAATTTTAACACTAGATTGTCCATAAACTAATCTTCAAAAATATATAAAAAAATTTCTACCGGACTTAAAAGAAAAAATTTTATGACTGTTTGAAATTTAAATTTTTACGAAATTGCATTATAATTCAATTTAAATATAAAATACTATATTATATATACACATTTTAGACAAACATATTAACTCCGTTCAGAATCGTTATTCGTATACAATGATATCTATCATTGCATTCAAATTTAATAAATCCATTGTAATAATTGACCTATCCTATAAACGAGGTGCACTCCACCCCCAACTGTACAGCAATTCGAGGCCCATCCGTTTTTGAATATTGTGACAAAAAAAACTAGAGTTGACCACTGATGTGTATGTTTTCCCCGGTGACATTAACCATTACAGCAAAAAAGTGGTGTAGTATAGATGACGATGACCCTTGGGCTACGGCGGCACCCGTACTCGTCGCAAATGGTTTTAAATTTTGATTTTCGTTTTATGAATGACGCGGTTCTGGTAATCGCGGTGGCGCGGGCAGGTGCTCGAGTTGTAACCGCATCATGCATCAGCGGCAGCGTATCGTTTGCGGTCGGTCGGTCGGTAAGGGGTTAGGGGGCACTATCGTACGCGGCGGCGGCGACGACGACGATTATTACCACCTGATGACCGTCGCCGCCGCCGCCGATGCGCAAGCGCAATCGTTTGCTCTCGTACAGGTGCCGCCGCCGGCTGTTCGTGCGTGCGACCGCGTGTCGGTGATGTGCGTGTGCGCGAGCGTGTGTACATGTCGTTGTGTACGCGGATCCGCCCGTGTTCGCCGCGCTTGTGTGCGTGTCGCTACTGCCGCCGCCGCCGCTTCCTCTGCCCGTGTCTGCCGGCGCGCGCGTCGTCAATGGTCAAACGTCCTTGCCGCGCTCCAGTTCGTCCGCGACCCGACGCGCACGCAGTCCGTCGCACACGTTTGTCGCGCGTCCGCGTGTTTATTCTCCATTTGGTTTTTATTTTCGTTTTGTTTTTTTTTGCCGATTATCGTTATTGTTTATTATAATATTTTCATTCTCACCGCTCTATACGCGACTATCAAACGAACCGTCGATCAAGGTTCATCACCGATATTTACGTGAACATTTTAATACGATCGACCAACCCCTAACCGACCGCGTAACGTAGTCGTCGGCAGTGCGTTCCTAAAGTTGTCCCGTCCGTCTCGTTTTTCGGCGTTTTCCCTGCTCGTCGTTGTTGACGCACATTACCGTGGTACCGACGTTGATTACCGCGATACCGTATACCGTCATACCACGCACGTCTTGTCAGCCTACGTCGCCGGAAACTGTTTCGGATTGGCGGTTTCCTCCCCTCATAAAATCTTCTCTCGACGTCGGGTGACACACGCCTAACACGTGAACGGACGATAGCACGTTTCGTGAGTACTGTTCCGTTACCGGAGTATCGCACGTCGGGGTTTTTTTTTTCTGTTTGTTACGTTTCTTTTTTCGATCAAGTGTACTGAGGATTATCATGCCGCTGGTAACATGATGCGGGACTTGGACGCATCCAGCCCTGTCGTCTGGCCTCCATGGTGTTATTCCGGTAAGTGTCTATTATTTTTTTACTTTTATATCACGCACGATAGGATAAAATATTATGTTGTTTGAAATCCAACTTTAAATTCGGGTAGTAATTATTATTGTGGGTTAGTTACCGAGGATATCCGTAACAAGATTTTATATGACTTGTATTTCGTAAAAAACAGCTAATTCCTTTTGCGGTAAATACCATTAAACTATATATTTTTATTATTTTTTACTGAAATTGTTACATACCCCTGATGTTAATTGCAAATCTTAATTAGTATTACCTAATTAACGTTTTCACTTAATGTAAGTGCGTTATTATACAATTAAAATTAACAAATACGTCGTTTTTGTAAATCAAGTAATTATAATAAATATAGTCATAATTAAATAAAAATCGATTATTATTGGCTTATAATTAGTAAATATTTGCAGTTAATACTGACAGTAGTGAATAATGTACCTTATACCTATGTATTATAATTGTGGTCATAGATGTAAATTAAGTACTCGATTCAGTGTGTACTACTACAAAGTAAACGGTAAAATTTTGATTGTATAGTATATCTCGTAGTTTGAAATAGTTAATCTTTGGTAATGCACCCGTACATTTCAAAACCCGACATTTTTTTATCTGAAGTCCCGTTCTATATTATGAATAGACCATAGGTTAGGGTCAAACGTTCAATAGCTTTTCAATCCCATTAAATAGATATCATGCGTATATGTTTTCTATTTGACCCGAGTACTTAGTAATCGTACTTACGATAATAGTTGAGACATAATCCAAATCGCGTACACCAGAAATATTTAATACTTTAACATGTGTATATACAATGGTTTGATACCGACATCAATTTTTTGAAAATGAGAAAAATGGTGATTAGCTAATTTTTATGTAAATAGTTCTATTAGGCAATGGGACGGTAATGAGCGTTATTAATTAGTTAATTATTAATTAATAATTTTGTACACCAATTCTTACAATTATAGATAATTTTTCTATGTTATTTCTGTATAGGTACATTAAGAATTTAAGTGTTTAATTAATTTTTTTATAACAAAATACCTTTAACTTATTAGGGCTGTGCGAGTTGTTAAATATAGTCTTTGTATATCGAAAAATGACTACATTTTAATATATAGTTTCCTCGGTAGAGAATATTGCATAATTTTGTTATTAACCTTTATGGTCTCCGAGAGTGTATTAAATATTAAAGAATAGGAAAAAAATATAACGGATAGGCGAACGAACGCACGAGCACTCTGCAATCCTTGACCCGAAGACTTTTTAGACTATCACCCGGGTGACACATGACCCACTCGACCCGGTTCTTATCGAGATACCCCTTATATGTGACGTAAAATACTAAATTAGAGTAATTATCATTTAGAAACCATAATAGCTGATTGTAAAAAGAATTTACGAAAAGTTAAAGTGGACTTTGAAAAGCTGTAAGAATGCCGTTAAATATTATTATAGTTAATTATTTTTGTTTTAGACGCTTTTTAATTGTAAGTACAGTTAAATATAGTTAAAATATAAACAAATATATCCATATAAAATAATAAATGTACAATTTTGTAAAATAATATGATTACACCAATTCCTAATTTCAATTTTGATTAATATTGTAGTTAGTCTTTAATATTTTGTTTATAATATGTTGTAAGTATAATTTCAGGTATATTATTTACGTATGCGTTTTGATCAAAAGTGACTTATATCGGTGAGCGTATACGTATACCTAATATTTCATTTAATAGAATCTCGAATTAAATACGCTAAAATGTATTGAATAAGTTGCGTGTATAAACATTTTACTAATTGTATATATATATATGTATATTTAGTAATGACGTTCGAATAACATACAATTATTAAAAACCAATCGTTGCTATTTCTATAACAGCACTTCCGAAAAGATACCCAATTTGTGACGCAATAAATTATCTTGAATGTGAAATATGGTAGTCTTAGAATAACAATTAATTGTGATAAGTGACAAAATTAATTTCATGTTTGACTAATTATAAAAACAATATAATATATTTATATATTATTATATGCAGGAATAACGTTGCTTGGTATTTAGTAATGTTTTATATGAGTGCGTTTAAACTTATAAATTGATCTACTGTATTATATTAGGTGATTTCTATTTATAAGGTTCAGAAATAATTGTAAAATATTATTTGTATAACCTACCGTTTTGCAATAATCCATAGTCATGTAAACCATGCCTAATAAAACTCAAATTCATTGCTGTCAAGGTGATCTGAACGTCTCTAATTAGGTCCGTATAAATAAGTATTTTGGTAAACTCGTTTTTTTTGTCGATGTTCGTTCATTTCTATTCTGCAAACTAATAAATAAGTATAAGTTCATGTACGTCGTTAATATGTGTATACATACATAAGGCACAACCTTAATATACATTATGATAAATGACGATTTATGTATCAGTGTACCACTGTATATTTCTTCAGAATGCCTTTAATTAGCTGTGTTTAGTACGATGATTTGATCTCTACCTAACCCCAAGGGAATCTAATGAGATGTTCACGGTCAAAAATAAATGCAAGCATACATACTGTAACATTCATATTATACTAAAGAAAAATAATGTTGGCTAATAAATCAGTGGTTGGAAAAAAATCGTCACTTCTTTATTTTATAAACTTTTTGGATGGGTAAAACGAGCAGAACGAGTTAAATAAATTTGAATACGGTTGTTAATTTATTTAAGTGAAAGTAGTGTTGTATGATGAAAAGGGAAGCACCGAGATTTCGTATTTATTTTAAGAAACGCGGTTTTCGGGTTGTTTTTTTCTCGTTATTGGAATTTTTTAAATGGATAAAATGTGAGAAGCAGATGAAATTTTACGCATAAGAGGACAACGTTAAAATAAAAATATCTGAGATAAACTATCTGTGAAACCCTATCATTATTATAGTGTTGGCTCTTAAGTAAAAAAAACTCGTCAGCTAATAAGAGCGCCAGCATGCAGCGGGAATTTGTAATGGAAAAAGAAGTATGGATGATAAAGTATAATAATAATGAAGGGAAAAAGATAGGAAGAGTAGGGATTGTCATAAACAGTGGTGGAACTGGATTACTCGCATACATTATATATACGTATATAAATCTATACTGTGTATACACATACTGGCACACTACTGGCTAAACTGGTCCGTTGGTAAACGGCAATAAATATTTCATCCGACAGCATTTTTACTATCAAGTTAGCTACCTGCCGTTTTTAATTACATTGAACATACTGGAGAAACAATAATCATCAATAAAAATACATGTTATACTGTCTCGACAATGACTATTCGAGACCGCCAACAATAATAATCGATTAATATTTTCTATTTTGGATAGACAATCAATATAATAATTGTCATTGGGAAGTGTTGAAAACCACAGCAGTAATAATATGAATAGGTATTGTGTTAAAATTTAAAACGTTCTTAATATATCGACGTAGTAATAATATCGTATTAGAATTTTTACTTTTAGCTATGTTAATAAACCTGCTGCGGTACCTAAACATCGTAACATTTTCGAATCATGAATTTTTTTTCGACCTGTGGGTATAGATACTATTGATTGAAGCGAAAAAACATTAAAACAGAGTGTTTTAATTTCGAATGATAATAATTACGCCTGAAAAATTAATATTACCTCGTTAACCCTGTCGTTAACCATGAAGTGTAAATATGATTCCATTTGGTAGAGTAGCGTAAAAGGACAACAAAATAATTGGATAATTTATAATTAAACGGTTGAATTTTAATTTGGAAAATGAGGTACGAGAAAAACTTCGATATTGTATCTTAGTAAAATAATTTATGTCTTTGATTAGGATGTCCTTGCTTTAAAATTGTTCGTCCCGACTGATATTTGATGTTTTAATGTAAGAATTCTTTCATATTATTGAAAAATAGCTGTTTAATATTATTCACATCTTATTTCCATATGTGAAAATATACTTAGTACTTACTATAATTAAATACAGTGAGTTTAGTTTAAAGTAAATAGAATAGATAATAGTTGTATTGTATGTTTTTGTGTTTGTAATTATATTTTTCGAATAAAAGATTGAAATTATATTTTGTAAAATAGTCCTTATGGATATTGTGCAGTGATTTGTAACTTAAAGGTTAGCACTTAAGTAGCATGACATATTGTTTACAATCGGGAAGAATTTTTATTATAATTTAACCATAAAAAAATAAAAATACTAACGTAAAAATTAGATTGAAACCAATAATGTGTGAAATATGATCTATAGTTAAATATAATTTGTTGTTTTCTTTGATGAACTCAATCCTTAATCAATTATAGTTTTAAATCTGAAAATGGTTAGTGTCATTAAAATATTCATTATTTTTTTAACATTGAATATTTTTTAAATCATGCTAAAAGTATAACTAACATAGGGTTTAAATATCGATGAAAAAAAATGTCCTGATGGTAATGATTATTAATAAATATATAGTACTTACATATAATATACCATTATAGTAATAATAATAATTTTAACCAATATTATTATAGTCAAATATTTGTACTGTTGATTTAATAAATTAGGCATATGAGTTTCATATTAATATTGATTATTATTCAAATTTCTTTGATAAATCAATAAGCTCATTCTATTTATATCGAGCAACATACTTTTTAAATATTTAAATAAGAATATTGTAGTGGTAAAAAAGGAATAGCTATTCTATAAATAAGACTAAAACAAATTTTTATTTATATTTAGTTCATGAATATAATTTGGTTCATAATTTATAACAACAATTATAAGTTACGAAATGTTTCAATATAATAATCTAGTTTAATAATCTCATTTATAAAGTTAGAATAGTTATAAATGTATTCAATATTTTAAAAACTTCAATATACTGGTAAAACTATAAAGAATACAGACATATAGACTGTTTAATCTACAGAATATAATATTAAAATCAATGGTTTCACATTTTTGAATAACAAAAGTACAATATTTTCAATAATATTTCTTAGTCCAGATTTTTATAAAACAAATATTTTATTTTTATTAGATACGAATTGAAGACGTTATTTTGTGAAAGTGTATTTGTATCGGTTCATTGACAACGGACGTGAAACTATTTAAAAACGAGAGCTTGAAAGCAGAGCGTTCTTTTTTATCCTCTATGCCTATAGTATATAACCTCTTCAGTGTACGCTGTTAATGACGAACTATCGCATCCCACTTAATGTGGTAGCTATATGAACATGAACCACATTTGGTGTACGGCCGAAGTACTTGTTTATTGTAATATAATATATAATATATATATATATTATTGATTTATTGCCACGCTCTCTGATTACGCGACCACATATAGGTGTGACTAATTTATTTAGTGCGTACATGTGTGGAGACCTACATATGCATTTTTCTCTAATTTTAATTTTTTTTGTTTTTTTTTTTTTACTAACCTAACCTTTTCTCGACATCTCATTATAACGACATTATATTCCGGACACGGGTGTTTGGGGCCGGGCCAAAACAATGCTATATAATAGCTGGATGAAATACATATTAGTGCATACATTGTTGACCAAGGGTCAACGGATACGAGCTGACCATTGAGGTCAAATAGTCAATTTTTAAAAAATAATAAAAGAAGTTGTGTAACTTGTCTTGATAATATATTAAATATATTATATTTTAGGCTGAATGAAGGTCACATGACTAGCATAAATACTTTTCACTCCACTTGTACTGTTTGAAATAATAATTAAGTTATTGTAGATTTCTATTGGTTTGTGTATAATATACTTTACTAATGTTATATTTTGAAGTATACGGTACTTTGAGAAATCTAGAAACTATACAATATATTCTTATTTTAATGAAATCTCAATGTCTTACGAAATAATTTGTATTTCATATTTAGAGAATTTATTAAATCATCAAGGGTTATTTGTAAGGACAAGGTTATTTGTATGAAAACGTAGTGTAATATTCAATTAATAAATAAGTTAGTAAAAACTAATTATAATTAAAAACTATTTAAATTTAAAGTTTAGTACAGCTAGTCGACTATAGAAGATAATTCATTTTTGTAATTATCATTTTACGATGATAACTATATATGCGTATGTGCTAAATACCATTAAAATTGTAATTCAAGTTAAAAATTATAGTGATATAGAAATAGTTTCAAATTTATATGTATTTTATAATTTATACATAGGTACCTATGTAATTATATAAATATAGCCATATAGGTAATAGTTAAATATTTTTATTTATTATTAGATATTATAATTTATTTATAACGTCCAGATACACAACTATTAAATTTACCAGTAGATATAAAGGTTATGGATACAATAGACATTTTGATAATACTGATATAAACAACTTTATAATCTGTAAATATTATAAAGACATAATGTTTTATACTTATAAAGAATACCGTCGTTTAACAATTATAAAAATGATAGGTATGTCTCATCGACTATTGTAATATTAGCTTATTTGAAAGATATTAAATTATTATAAAAATTAGTATATTATTTTTTGATAGTATTAAAATTATATCAATACAATTTTAAAATCATTTTATTGTGTTTTATATTTCACATTAAGGAACTATACCAAAATATCAAACGAAGAGTTTTGATTAATATTGAAATGTAATTATTAATTTCTTGCCGTATTTTAACTATTAGGTCTTGCATCTGATCAGAATAACAAAGTTAAATTTATCATGTTAATTTTGTGTTTAGTTTCATATATTTTGGTTGGCTCAGTAAAAACCTATTCATTTTTGGATAAACCTAGTTTTTTGTACGTGACAACTAACTTCTAAATATTTTAATATAAACGTATTCTAAATATCTATATTGCAATTTATTAACTAATATTAAAAGAATCATTGTGTAATTTAAAAATGTACCAACAATTTTTTGGTTAAAACTATTACGGAATTAACAAATATTTAATTTATATATGCTGTGACAGTAACTAATAAGTCTTTGTCAATTTTTAAGTTATAATTAAACATTAAAATGTATAATAAATGTTCGATCTATAATTTGTTGAATTTATAAATATATTTAATAAACAAATAACAACAATGATTGTTGCCAAACACTTTTTGGTTAGTGTCAATTATATTTTATATGGTATTTTAAAACCTAAATTTAAGATGAAAATTAAAATGTAGAAGGTTAAAGTAATATTAAAATGTCTAATATTTATATAATTATGTAACATTTTGGTGAATATTGAATACCTACAAATTATTTTATGCACAAACGTGTTTCGTGCATAATTGTAGATATAAAATTAATTTTTGTAATTTTTTGCTAGTAGTTATATTTATGAAATATATTTATAATTATACACATTATATAAGACTACCTTCTGCATTGTAATTAATTTGAAAATTGTAGTAATGTATTATAATTTAAATTATTATCATACGATGTATTTTAATCCATTTTTGTTTATGTTAATGGTTTACTTAAATAACAATAATAATGTGTTTTGAAATTTCATGTTTTCCTGGCAAAAAAGTGAACTTGCACTAAAATATATTTTTACTCACTACCGTTAGTTTATAAAATATGTTTGGTTCACAGTAACGTAGGGTGGTGGTATTCTTTTCTTTCTTCAATTAATTAAAAAAATAAATATTTTCCTTGAAAGCTATTTTAATTTTTGTGCGTGTGTGTGTTCTTTGAGCTCGCGAGCCGCTCATTTGAACGTTCCCTCTCTTGACCGGCTGCACTCCGTTCAATAATTGATTGTGCTTATTAGCGTGTCATAGTTCAAGCGCAGTGTAATCACGTAGGATATTTATGTGGCAGTCAACACGTCTTTTTCGTGACGCTAATTTCCTAGGCATAAAATTATGTAGACACTATCCGGCAGCTATTTCGTTAAAATTAATGACAATTACTATGTCTAAATAAGATAAAATAAAAAATAAAAAGAAGTCTCCCATCATGTCGTCTTGATCTTGTGGCGATCTCGTATTATTCTCGTCGCGTCGAATATATTTTATGTATCATATTTTTATACTAAAATCAAATACATGAATACTGTATAGTTGTATATATACATATATACACACAAATATATACAATATAAGTATTGCGTATACCGTTGAAAACATTGATTTCGTACATTTTATGTCTTTATATGGACGAGTAGTGTACTGGATGGAATGATTGTATTAAAGATTATATTATTGCATGCAATTATTATAATTGCTAAACGTTATTACTTATTAGGTACTTGCATGTCTACTTCGGAGTTTGTAATCAAGTTTCGAGGCGTTTATAATATGATATAATAAAAATTAAAATAATATTATTGCAACGTGCAACTTATTACGTGACCGAAAAATAATACGACTGGACGATATAACGTCGGACGAGAGGTAATACAAAGGTGTGGCAAATGGTATCGTAGTTGGTGATGAATTCATAATGTTTTTTTCCCTAAAAAAGTATATCAACTAGATATACCGACGGAGAAATAATTAAAATTTGCTAAAAACTGTTTACTTTATTAATATGCAGTGAAACGTTTAGGACCGAATAGCACCGATTGGATATTTTCTTACACATATCTCCGACTTATCCTGTACAAATTCTATAGGTAGTATAATTTTTGACGGGACCGCAAGTAAAATGTCTAAGTTTTATATCATCAAGTCCATTTTGGACAGGTTTAATTGTATGTGTTCCGGATGCTTGTGTCTTGTCCACACTCGTTTTAATAGTGTAATGTATTAATACTAATAATAATAATAATTTAAGTGCCTATAAGATTACAAAAACGAGTATGGGACGTTAGGGGAAGAGGGCAGGTTCGTGGCTAGTGTCCAATTGGCTACGGCGCGCGCGTGGTTCCAAAATAAGCGTGGAGAAATATACAGTGGCGATGGCAGTGGCGTGGGCGGATTATTATTTTGCGGTGTTCTCTTTTCACGCATGCACGATCATATAGTGTGTATATGTATATATATATATATATATATATATATATATATATATATACATACATAACGTAGTATACGGTCAACGGGTGCCAAAAAATAAAAATAATAATAAAATACTTGAAGTCGGTTGTATGGTATGCGTCTTATGTTTGTGTGTGTGTGTGTGTGTATGTGGGATACTAATCACACGGAACGAATCGTTGAGATTATAATAATAATAATAACAATGCGGCCGAGTAAGACCTCTCCGCGTAGAAAAATGGTATTCGACGTGCGTATCCATCGGTCAATGTATCGTCGTTGCTACTTATATATTGTTCATTGTTGCAAGTAAATATATGTGTTACTAACGAGATCGGCGTACTTCTTCCCTCGTAATTTGCTTGCATCATTTCTATATTTGGGGAAAAAATGAATAAAAAAACTCGTCACTTATAGTTCTAAGTGAATATGTTGAATCTGTTGCAGAGTTTGCTGTGGCTATTTTGTAATAATAATAGATAGGCGTGTTATTGAATTAAGACAACGAAATATTATCCTCTCGCTCTAACCCCTTATTCGCATAAAATGTATAGTACATATGCGGTTTATTGTGTTATAATAATTGTTTCGTATTAAAATATCATGACCATTACGTGCTTAGGTGTCCAGGGGGAATCAAATCGATTTGAGATCATAATGGTATATTAATACGCATTTATGTTTTATAATGTTTATACCTATATTTATCTTGTATGCACAATAAAAACAGTTTAGACGATTTAATACAGAGTCTTGAGCCTCACAATGATTATTATACGTCGTTTTACGAAATTATATACAAGTCGCTATAAGGTACCCAAAGATAAAATTTTAATTAACAGAATCTTATTCACTCTTTATGCTAAGAAACACTTGAAAAGTACAGCAATATCTCGCGAAATATTTGTCAGAAGCTTTTATTGCCAATAGTTATTATAATATAGCGATTACGATTATATTGCGATTTACACAATAGTTTTCTGTTTATTTATTTTTCTAATATTGAGCTAATATTTCGATCTCACGTATTTTCCAGTGGACATCAAAAGAGACATAGACTTGTTTGGTTTGTCCAAGAGCCGACGTTCGGGGGTCGGTATGCAGATCGAACACCCGGTGAATAACAACACAACTAGTGCCAACAATAACAATAACAACAACAACAACAACAACAACAACAACAACAACAACAAAGTGGCGACCGCAGCGGACGTGAAAACGGAACGCTTGAGCCCGGTGCAGGCAGCTGGCGGCGGCGGAGACTCTGCGTCGTCGCGTAGCGGCACGCCATCCTCGTCATGCTACCCGGGCACGCCACCCGGCATAGCAGCCACCGGGGACCACGTGGCCAGTCCCGCGCCAAACCGCAACTGCAGTGACCTCATTCGAAGTCTGGCTGCGAAGTACCAAAACGCCAATCCTAGCGAGTGAGTAATCACATTAAATTGCTAAATATATAATTTATTATATTGGTATGTACACACTTAACGCATTGAGTAGCCGTCGTGGATTTTTACGCGTTTGTTTTATAAACACGATCAAGTGAACCTAAAAAGTTCACGTGGAAACACATTTCATTATTCATAAGTTTTATCATTAAAAATTGAATTTTCCTAATAAATAAACTAAATCGTCATAAAATTTAATATAAGTATTATATTGTAACGTTAATGCTCACTGCAACGAATGCTAAGATCGATGAAACATCGTGTTTTTGTATACCTATCAATAGTTTGTTAAAGTTAAAGTTTTGTACTAAATCTTTTTCTATTTTTAACACGCTCAGTAAGTTACTTTTATGTTTATATAAATATAACTACTTGAAAGATTTGGAAATGTTTCAGAACATTTTAAACTTCACTACAACACATTGGAATTCTATGGATTTACAATGATTTATCTTGAAAATTCATATGAGACCTTGTACTATTTGCTGTTTTCAAATTGCTATTTCGACTACTAAAAAAAAAAAAAAAAAAACACTAAACTTTACCTATAGCACATATAACTACCGTAGAAACGATTGAGTTTAACAATTGGACATTAAAAATAATAGACAATTATTCTGACCAACTCAAACTATACGACACGTTGTAATGGCACAGAAACAACACGCGCGTGTAGTAATTAAATTATATATACGAGTAAATAACTTTTTGATGAGCATATATGATAAGCATTATTTTGTTGTCAAATTTTTCCCTGTAACACGATTTATAAGATCTGTAATTTTTGCTACACATTTATTTATCACCAACTACTCATTGTTTTCTTTTGAATCACATAGTAATTACGTAATAGGTATTTGGTTTACGCCAGACTAATTAATACAGAATAAAATGGTTATAATAAATACTTAATAGTATTATGGAAGATTTTATCGTGTAAAGTGTTTACGAGATTATTTTTCGTAACGTGTAACCCATAAGGTATTCAACCAAATACATACATTATTTACTATACATTTCTGATAATTACATGGTTATAAATAAAAATTAAAAAATTTTAAACTTGTGTGTAAATGTGTGATTACCACTGAAGTTTATAAAAACCAAATTAATAGTATTTTTGCTATGTACAAGACGTTGTAGTACCCAACAGGTAGCGGGTAATGAAAAAAAATTCTACCGGAGGCTATGAATTACGAATATTCTGTATTTACGGTCTAGTGAAGTTATATTATCATTATATTATATACGTATAATACGTATAAGTATATAATTGTACACTATAATATGTATATATAAATATAATATTATATATATATATATACACACTACTGTTGACGTTGTTCATCGCAGTTTGTGTCCGGAAACGTCTATTATTTAAGAATCCAAATTTCCGTGTGAATCCTTCTCCCCGTGTGCATACACTCACATAGGCTCCGGATTTAATTATCAACAATCAAGTGACGGCCGCCGCTGCTGTATCATGTATATTATACTAACTCGTATTAGCGCAAAAAATAATAGTAACCCAGCGAGTTAAAGAGATGGTGTTGAGTTCGTTAAAAATAAAAATAAAATCTGTCACGATCTACTCGTATACATTACATATATATATATATATATAATATATTAGAGAAGGTGTTTATAGGGTCTCACGCGCTTTCCTTCTGTATTAGATTGGGATTATCTGTTAAAAAAAAACCGACCGTCAACGCGCGGTGGCAATTCTCACGAAATCGGCCGAGCATTTTTCTTGGACGATTAACTTAACTGTGTGGCTCGTGTGATTATAATATAATATTATATACCTATACGCCCGGTCGGTTGCCTTGTAATCATGTACGCGCCAAACGGTGTGAGGCCGTGCGGCGTACGCACACCCATATTATGTTGTTGCAACATCGCTGACGAGTCGGTAAACTGTTTTAAATTCATAATAAATGATAATCGTATTAATAGAACTATGTGGAAACAATAATAATAATATTAGTAATAATGATATAATTGTGATTATAAAAATAGTTAAGATAATGATACTTTCTTACACGCGCACAAAAACACGCGTGAGCAATATGAATATGGATATTATTGTACGTGAGCATATTTTAATATTATAAATTTAAATATCTCATCATCAATTTATGAGGGCCAAACGTTAAGACGCCGGAACGTAGCATTTTTTCGCTAGAATATTCTCTGTATTACTTAAATATTTAGGTCGATTGAATCTTATTCATTATTTTCTTCCTATGAGTTTGAATAATATCAATAAGCTATGCTAAATAATTCATATGTATGACAAACAATTTATTGACAAAGTTTAATAGAAAAAAAACCTCACTGAGAAGTATAGTTTTTAATGTTTTTATCCAATGAATGTCCAAAATTAATTAGTGACACTTATAATTGTAAAGTTGTTTAGACTGTGGTTAAATATTAATATATATGTTTCGGTAGATTGTTTTTATTGGTTACATTAATTTATGCAACAACAATATAATCTTGGATTAAAACAAAATGTCGTATATTTCAGTTTAGCCGGTAAAAAAATCATGTAATTTTCAATAATGAGTTTATTATAAACAGATTTACGATATTTATATTTAGTTATCTTAAAAAAGTAAATTTTTTATTCAAACTCATAAAATATAATATTTAAGTACTGATATTGATAGTGTAGATTGTTGGTATTTGTTTGTCGCCACAATAGTAAAAGGTTTGTTTATGCAACAAAAATCAAAATATGCAAGTATAAACTCGACGGTTAAACAGCTAATACTGGGAAAGCGTGACTTGATAGCCCATTCGAAAAGATATAGTATTGTAAAATGGACATGTTAGCCGGTTAGCTTGTACTACCGAATGAGACCATTGTGTTTACTTTTGGATTTGTTTGAAAAATCTATTCGCGAAGACCCAAAGATCGCGGTTTGCGAACCACCGATGAATATAATATATATCTACTCCCCTAAACAGGAATTCGTAGAAAAAATAGGAAAATGTAAAGAGAAAATAGAGTAGAATAGAAGAAATAATAACAATCATAATATATTTTTTACCCGTGCGCTGGGACAGTTTTTCAAAATTTCCCATTTTCTTGGAAGACTGTGTTTACTATACAAACATTGCAAACTACACGGTGTGCCGATAAACACCGTGTAAACAATGCGGTACTATCTATATAATAATAATATTGATTGCGTGTGTATAAATAGGTACATAATGCCTTCGCGGAACGGGCTGAACCTGGGTCTGCTGTCGGCCGCGACGACGTCGACGAAAAATGACCACGAGAGCGGTGGCGGGAGCCTGCTGAGCCCCGGGTTTCCGTTCGTAACGCCCACCATACCAGGCACCAATGTGCCCATGTTCCCGCCGATGATGGACATGTCGTCCACGCAGGCGCTGCTGTCCATGGTCCGGTCGTCGCAGTTCGACGCGTTCATGACCGGTAAGACCGGCACGAAGCGGCCCTGTTCCACGTCGTCGTCGTCGTCGTCCAACCAGCAGCACCCGCCGCCGCACAACAGTGGCGCGGCAGCGGCGGCCGAACAGAATCCGCTCGACTTGTCGTCGTCATCGTCAAATATGTGCAAAAAACCGCGTAAGGGGATGCCACCCGCGGTCGGCCACTGGGACGGCGCGGCCGCGGCAGCCGCAGCAGCAGCCGCCGCCGCGGCCGCCGGCTCGTTCGCCGAAACGTTCCTCAACATGCCGGCGTTCGGAATGGCGCTGCAAAAGTCGCGGGAAAAGGTCGCGCTCGCCAACGGCGGCAGCGGCAAGCGGCTGGGCAGCGTGTCTCCGAAACCGGCAAAGGCGCTGAAACAACTGGCGTGTCACCAGGTGGCCCCCAGCCGGTCGATGGCCTGCGCTTCGTCTTGCGCCGCTGTTCCGGTGGCCACCGCAACCGCGTCCTCATCCGACCGGCATACCTGTCCGAACGCAATCGACAAGTCGACTGTGGCCGCATGGACGGTAGAAGACGTGTGCGATTTCGTCGGATCCATCGACTTGTGCGCCGAGTACTTGCAGGTTAGTAAAACGAAACAATGGCAATAACACTAGTACTACATAACACTATTATTAAGACGTATACATTTAATAATAATTATGAGCTAACCATAGTAAATATATACAACTTTGGGTTTCACGTGATCACAACAAAAGAAATACGTATTTCTAGAAAATTTAGTTTACAATTTGAATGTACATATATATTATAATAATATTATGGGCACTCTTATATCTTATGTGATTATGTCTGTCCGTGGTTGTAATTTGTTAAAATATCTGATTCCTAAAAATATCGTCATGTACATAACGTGATCTGAGTTCTAAACTGATCGCACTCCATCAAGTAATGAAAAATCAAAAATAATGCCTTATAATTTATATACCTCATTTTGTTGTATTCGTACTCATATTATAATATGTATTACAGAAGTACAGACTACAAATGATCTCGTATCTTAACAAAATAAATCATTCGATTCGTTTATTGTTGTGCATGCCTACATTGTCTAGTCCTCTTGCAGTATAAATGTATTTATACATACACACACAAATTCTCTCTACGTTAGTAAACACGTTGCGATTAACCTACCATATTACTCGCCCGGTATGATCGAAGTTGTAGTCCATAATCACTACTTGTAACACCTTATTGAGATTTAAAACCGACGGCCAAGATATATTTGCTTTTGAATTGATTCGTCTGTGTAAATGCAATATCGGTTAATCCCACGCACACGAGAATAGTATAGTGAACATGATTGACCATTGTAACAGAGGATTTACAACTCAATCCTGTCAAGGTGCGTGGGATGCTGTGGATAATGAGGTTTTCAAATCGATATTATATTTCCACGACTACTGTAAATGTTTTTTGTTAGTACGACTCATCTCTATTAAAACGTTATCTCCCACTTTATTGGGGTTCGCGTTTCGTAGGTTCACATTTCACAATATATGTTTGACGGCATGTTCTATAACATTATTATATTGATGAAACTGTATTATGAATTATAACATATTAACTTTCAAGTATATTATAAATGCAATTTTGCAAAAGAATATAAGTTGGTAGTTGGTACTGAAACTATGTTAATAGTTCTATATTATTACTCTCAAAGTATTTATATTTTAAACAAGTTAATAATATTGAATATTTAAATGTATAACATATACATGTTAAAAACTATTTTGGTTTTCAAACTTCAAACTATGTGCATGCTTTGTTTTTAGTTTAATATCTAAATCAATTAAACATGAAAATTGACAAAAAAACTATCCTATACGGTCATTTGTAGGACATGTTACCCGGATATCAATTGTATGTGTCATAAAAATGTCACCAATATTTATAAGTCAAGTATATTTAACGTTTGGTTGGCAATGGTTTGCGAATGAATCTATTATATTTTATGTTTTTTTTTTTTTTAATGTAGATAATTTTCAATAAACCTTGAAGTTAGAAGTAATTTAATTAATATGTACAATTATATAAAATGATCGAAATAATTAATCGTCAACAGAATATTGTATTTTTCAATCTCGAAAACATTCAAACCCTTATATATTATGTAAAGCAACTTTTCATATTATCTGAAGTACAGTGAATGTATTCATAGTGACCATGGATTACCTATGAAGATAACTATAAGTGAACTCTAGAATTTACATAATGTAATGTATGTAATATATATTGTATATTTCTTTATTATTATTAATATGAATGCCGTGACTTGTCCGAAGATTCAATGGTTGCATAACATTAAAATTTCGTAAAGGCGTTACAGACACGATGCACCTCACTTAGGCCATCAACAGTAATATCAGCAGGTGGTCTGAAAACATGACATATTGCAAATGAAGATTTAACTACCGTGATCCATATAATATACCTTTACTTTTTGTTTTCTCCTCTTTATGAAACCGTCACGACTGATTTTTTTTATTTATTTTTTATCTTAAGAGGTAAACGTTGCGAAACGACGGCCGGTTGATTTTCGTGCCCCGATAGGCTCGAGGTTTGCTCTAGATACACACGCATATATGCACACATACACATACATACATGCATACATATGTGCAAATATATACATGTACATACGCTCGTATACATCGCGGACGACAAGTGAAAGGTCATACGCAAAACTATAGCGCGAGGTCGAGCGGAGAACTCGAGAGTAAGAGAGAGAGGAAATTAACTAGTTTTTATTTATTATATTTATATATTTTTATTTTACTCCTTTTTCCTCTATCATTCCACCGTGGCCGACGACAAGGACGTGACGATGTTTTCAGGTGTGACGCTCTTAGCAACCAGATTTTTGATTTATCGCGTTGTTTTCTGCAGCTTTCACGTGCGTGACGTTTATAGAAGGCGCGCGCACACGAGGCATCCGTCAACCGCGAGAAGTTACGATAAATACGAAACATTAAAGCGCATTAATATCAACATTTATTATTTATTCCAGAAGTAATCTCATAGGTTGCTCTCCACTAACGTAATAGTATACGACCATATTATATACTTGCGATTTCTTAGGACTTTCAATATGGTTTCCATCGCTAGAAATGTCTTATTCATTGACGCCCCGTTCACGGATGATAATAAGTAATGACATCGAGAAACTTCAAATCGTCGGTTGACTATATAAAATGCTGTAGAAGAACTAAATATTGACCATGTCACGTTTATAATTCTACTGTATTATTGTAGTGTCATAAACCAAATTCTTAATGATCCAGAGCGGAGCACTTTTGCGTTTTTGGCCGCTCGCCGAAGTCACGAAATAAAAATAATAATAATAATAAAAATGGCAATAATGTGTTTCCTATCGACTCGTACATTAGCAGTGAATACATTCCTCATTCAAGTCCTTACGAAAAGCGTTCACACACGACAAAACATGCATCCGTTGAGTGTTTTTGAAAACGATGCAAATATTTATTCACGAATATTCGTGTACTCCAACAATCGCGTTGTTCGAGCGGTGAATCGACAGATTTGGTCGACACTTAAACTGTTTATTATACAATTTCTCCGTAATTCCCTTCAAAAATGAAAGAAAAAAAACCTTTAACAATAGTGTACAACAAGTTATAATAATACCGCGATGGCTTTGCGCTACTCGCACTGTTCAATAATAGAGTGAAATCCTAACGTCGGAATAAAGAATAATGATATTATGATTATATTTTATGACGTGCATTCACTCATTATAGATTACCCCTGTCTCGAGTTTTTTGTTATTATTCGATCTAAAGGTCAAACAGAAATTGCACCTGGAACTTTTGTCCTGCACGAATAGTAAATTATTATGTGAACCACCATTCGCTCGTACGTTATAATTACAGTTCTTTTCAATAAACATATTTTCGTTTTGTAATGTGTTTAAGAAGATCACTGCCCACTGAATTCCACATATTATAATATGGTGGTCCGACTGCTTTGAAATGTTGAATACTCATATTATATTACAATTGAAATTTGCGCAACTATATTACAGACAGCCGACACTCTCTTGTGTGGAAAATTATAGTTACAAAATAATGATACAGAGTGGAGCACTGAAACGGCCGATTTTCAAAGATAGATTTTCTCAGTCGTAATTAAGATAAGAATTCTCACTAAATATTATTAGTTCAAATAAAATATGTCATTTAGTAAACATGGAACAGTAGAGTGGGGAATAACGTGCTTATGCGATAAAATGGTTTTAAAAAAATAATGACAATTACGTAGCCGCATAGCGTTCATTTCGTCTTCATTTTAATTTTAAACACCATGATTCAGTTCCATCGGCTAAGGATATTAAAATATGGGTAACTAACTAAGAAGAAACGGGTTCCATATTGGAGAACTATAAACTGGGTCCCATTACGAGATATGTTTTCAACCTAATATATCGGCAAATATAAAACATTTTGAGAAGAATATTTTAATTATAACTCATAATAATACAAATCGGTTAGTTTGTGTTTATATCTTTCACAAGCAACCATATAGTTTTTGTGTTGTAAATTCAGCCTACACTTTTCCTAACCATTTGATATCATCAGTAGTGCTGCAGCTAACACGTAAAATATCGTGGTTGGAAGCATGAGACGTACAAAAATGATCAAGTAGTGGAGTTCGGAAGACTCATTGCAGGTAATACTTGCAGAAAAACTTTTATCGTAAAAACTATTGGGTTGTATAAACGGGTGGATAATGCGAGGTAACCACTCGACTAAATGATAGATAATAATGCAATGGTTGTTGACGTGCTATCCTAGAGAGCTAATACAGAACCAAATTGAAAAATTGTTTTCAATGCATTTTAAGAAAATATGAAATACGATGACGATTTTTATTTTTATAGTTTTAACAGATGTACAAAAAAGAAGAATTTTTTTAAAAAAAATATCTTTGTATCTTTGATTATAAAAATTTACTACCAGGACGAACGAAAATTAGTCTAGATATAACATCTAAAATAATGTGCATCAAGTGTTCAAGCACTTAATGTGTTTCCCGGTGTATTTCCTAGCCCCGACACGGGGGTATAAAAATATTGAGTTCTCCTAGCATAAGACAAAGCCTACTAAAATGATGTGAACACGTCACGATATGATTTATATGCGTACAGCAATCATAATATTTTTAAAATACGGATGTAACTCCGCCGCGGCTGTATAGTTTTTATACCCAACTTCGTTCATCGTGTCCCATTCATTTACAGTGCGGCTAGGGTACCAGGTTCGTGATCAGCGATAATTGCCGCGAGCGTCATAAATACCAAAACGTCCGTTGGTCAGGTGCAAAAAAAAAAATTATTAATTGCCAATTACCAATCGCTAACACAAATCCGACTACGAATGTTATGTTGTTCGCCATTGCACTATATTACATATTATTATATATAATATAACATATATATATATATATATATTGTGTACGATAATATGATACAACTCAATCACAATATATTACACATGCGACGGGCTGACACCCGCGTGGCTTCATCGAAATCGAGTCCGACGGGTGGTCTCCGGTGACGGCCTACCGATTACGGCACGAACCTAGTATGTTCCTACTCGTGCGGTCATTTACGGAACGGCAAGTTTGAAATACGATTTCAACACCCACGCATTTTGTGTACTGAAATAATAGTATAATTACATGTGTACGCTTATCGATATCGATTCGTGTACGCATAGGTATATTATAGTGCGCGACGTGCGTGGTAAAAGTAACTACTAAACAACGTCTGAATCGAACGATGCACCATCGGCAGCGCTCCCAACTAGGAATAATATTTTACAGTACCGTCACGTACTTGTGTGCCGATTTTTTTTATACAGTTAAGTTGACAGTTGAGTCGCACCACCCGATAAGTCCGGTACCTATACATGAAGTATATAAATCGATTTTTATTTGGTACGTTTTGCTGAACGCTCGGCATCAACGAATCAACGAATGTACGAGTATATTGCGCATTTTTTTCTACACTTATTACAATTTTCATGGCAATAATCATATAATATTATCTGTGTTTCGGCGGAAACAAATTTATATAATATAGTGTACGTCGTGATAAATACTGACAAAATAATATTTTATCTTAGTTTAGAAAAAAAATGTACAAATCACATGTACGGTTTAATACGGTTATCAATTATTTGTCTATAAGTCTACTAAGTTATATTTTGTACCTTTATTATCGAAAAATATGTTCGAAACAAAACGATTTCGTAATTATTTATGATTTTACAATGATTTTACTATGAATATTGCTGATTACATTATATTTTTTCCATTATCTTGCTGTTGTATGTAAAAATACAGTTAACATAATTTATACACTTTTTCATATTACCAATATTTTTTCCGAGTATTAGTGATTATTACACTGGTGCCATAGTAGGAATTGTATCATTTGATTTAAAAAAATAAAAAAACAGACTACATTTTAGCGGGTGGTACTCATATAAAACAGACATATTAGCAATCTGTATATACTCATATTACTGATACGTTTATCATAAATTCATATTTTATGTGTAAAATACAAACCGACGTGCAGATAAATACTATATAACACAGATTTCCAAACTGTAAGTCGTGACCCAAAAGAGGGTCTTGGTTACATTTTTGGTAAGTCGCTTTAGATTGTAAAATATATAAATTGTTTTATAATATAATACATTTTTATAAACACTAATTACTATGAATTCTCATAATTATGATACAGTATTTTCTGTACTTTTATATCATTAATTTATGATTTTTATCGGTTTTATATCATTTTAGTTTTATCAAAAATGCGAAAATGCAAAAAAGCAAAAAAAAAAAACTGCTATTAATAATCGTGGATCTTCAACATTTAAAACATTCCCAAAATGGATCGTACCATATAAAGTCTGAAAATCCCTGCTATATAACATTGGTCATATATATATACATAGTTAATCGATTATCGGTTTCATCCTCTCTCGCGATGGTCTACGACGTACCTATCTAAAACTCTTTATCGTATATCAAAGCAGTTCTATCAAGAATCGTGTAGTACGTCAATCTCCTAATAATTGGTTCGCGTTGTTCATGAACATAATACGGTGCGATGCTCAGGGAAATATAGAAGTTATAGTAACAGAACCAAATGAACGTTGTAGAAAACTAATGTTGAATAATTATGAATGATGGAGAGTCCGATAACCTATGTATATATAGGTTACAAAATACGTTACAAAACAATAAACAAATCAGCATCAATGGAGCCGGACGGATAAGTCAGCCGCACCAGGAGAATAATTTTGCGGGCGCAAATAATTATAGTAAAATTATGGAGTCGGAAAAAATCAAGAATTTTCACCGGGCCAACACCAAGCAGGCGAACATTATGTCCGCAGAACAAGAACGGTTTGGCCGTAATGATGTAGAAATCAATTATTTTTATTTTTATTCTCAACAAGCTTACAATATATAACTTGCGTGCGTGCGACACACACACACACACACACACACACACACAGACACACGGTGAAGTGCACTACTCCTCCGAGCGCGAATTTGTATAATATACGGTCAAGACTGCCGTGCGCCGACGACGACGAGACGCGACCAGGTGGTCTCGCGTGCCGTCCGCCGCCCCTAAACGATTCAATTAAATCGTTACGCCGGCAATTTTCTCGCGCACCAGATATTCCGCATGATTAGCGCGCTAATGGACGGCGACGGTCGCGGTGGTCTCTCTCGTTGCTCGAGGAAAGCCTTGCTTCCTCTCGGGACACGATACATGGGAGCGGCCCCAAAGTCGAGCGAAATCCGAATCAATGCACGCGGACCGACTTTTCTATCTCTCTCTCTCTCTCTCTCTCTTTAATGCATCCAGTCCCGACACACGAGTACGTGCACCGGAGAGCGTATATTATAAGGTGCACTGAATGTGCAATGTGTACATAATATAAATTCCTACGCATATAATACGCATGTATTATTTACACGAATCGGATCTCGACCGGCCGCGAGTGTGCATGTGCAGTGGAGAACGGTCGTCGTCAAGTCTCGGCGTGTATAAAATAATATATTATTAACGAATCATAGTGGTGATACGAAATCGATTTTGAACTATTAGCACCTGTGTACTACACCTCTTCTACACACTTAATAAAATAGTATTTTGGGTTTGTGCAACTGTTGAGCATATCGTGCGTCCTCTCGGTGCATTTTTTCTACAAGCTTATTTTATTAACATATTACTGTACCTAAACATTTTTTATTCTACATTCATCGCGACCACTCGATCAAACGTCTACAATATATTGTTATATTTACCTGTAAATTTTATATTGAAAAATATGAAGTATCCATCCGGATACCTGTGATACCTACGCACTCACAAGCCTTGAATAAAGCAACGATTCGGCACTATTATTAAGCTATGCTATCACACGACGTCTTTAACATACATCTCATTCAAAGTCCACGTATGCGTGTTCGATATGCTGTGATTCGGTCGTCAATCCATCTGTTGATCAGGTAATTTTTCAATTACGCGTGTGCGATGTGTTAACTTGTAGGAGAAGTTTCACCACGGGTGGTGATGTTTGTGGTACACCGCGGTCGTCGTCGGGCTAACGCAGCACTCCTGTGTACAATCTGTGGAAGGAGAATAATATTATTATCGGTTTAACGTCTCTATATAATATATGTATAATATTTACGCATGTAAATAGTTTAATAACATTATTACGACGCGTCCGTTAGCGCGGTGCCGTAGTGTCAGTAGTGTTGTTGGACCCATAATATTGCAGCGGATATACTATTATTATTGCCTACTGCAGGCTACTTACTACACAATTATACGTGCTATCGATAACACTGGCGGTGTAATAGTGTTATTAACGCTGTCCTTCGCGTGATAATACATTTTTGATTGCGTTTTCAACCATTTCCGGGATCTTTACCACTTGCTTCCACGTGAACATAATATAATGTGCTTGATCCCGATTGCGATATTGTTGCTATACAGTGTACACGTACCGCATCCATATGATGACGGCACGCACCGTTTTTTATATTACGTACACAAACACGGACTGCAGACGCATACGCACAATAATATGATATAAATGTATACAAAATATTGTGACGACCTACGTTGTTATTATTGTGGTAGATTGTCGCCGCACAGTTCACCTGACACCGATTCGCTTCACCTGTGCCGCCTGCAGTGTTGTCGCTGCTATAACACAGCTATAACGGAGCCGTCGCTGCTGATTAACCGGCATTTGGCAATAGCGATAACATTAATTTTAGTCTTCAACGGCAGTGGTACTAGCGGCAGCGTATGACCTAGCCAGATGTTTTGGCATGATCACATTCTGGGTTAAGGTTGAATGTTTTGTATATTCTCGTATTTAGGTATAAACTTCATTATCCGGTCGATATTATAAACTGTCTCCACTAGATAAAATATCACGGTACAGCGGTGTACGTTTTCCGACGACCACCGTTTCCTGATCACCGCTCACTTATAATATCCCGTCACGGTTTTTACTCTGAAGAAACCAGTTCTCTCTTATTCAGATGCTCAGGAAGTCACGGGACTTGAAACCGTATAACAGTTATTTTCACCAGTATTATCTTTATCCACCCGATTCACCACAACCCGTCGATATGTAATTTATACTATGCGGCATTATTTTAGACTGGTGCTCTTAATAGGACGAGAGAAAAATTTCACACTAATAACTACTTCTCTCGGGTACGTGTGTTGATGTCGTACGTACGAGGTAGTATTTACAATAGGTAAACGTGTTATGTCGAATGTGTTTGTGGTTTTCTTCTTGCGATACATAGCTTTGAAGTAAATTAGGTTATATATGTATGCATATTGGAAAGCAGTATTAAGTGGAAGCTATTGGAAATTATAATAATATAATATAATATTTCTTCTCAGAGATTTCGAATTTATTTAATTTAATTTCCTTCATGATTATTCGTTGATAATATTTTTTTTTCTGAGTGTCGGCATATTGTATATTTAATATTAAATCGGACGTTGGATAAAAAAAAAATATACACTATTGACCAATTTGCCGAAGAATTTCGGTGAATCGTTAGATACATATAGTAATTTTGCCCATTGACATTACCACTAGCTTAGAACCCGTCATACTCGTTTTTTGTGATATTTAAATATATATTTCAAATTTAATCGCTTGGAATTTACTTATTACTAGGTACGTATTCACAGTATATACTGTGTAAATACTCATCACGAACTCGATAAGGTCGCGTTTATGCATGCTCGATTCGTTTTTATGACATAAATCAAATATGCATTTTTGCAGCAGTCGTGTAACCGTGACGCTTCTCTGGCCTAATCGTTTAAAATAATTTACGCCGTCTTTGCGGTACTTATATTAAACGCGTTTTGGATCATCTGCTGCAGCCCGTATATTATGGTAATGGCGACGGACTGAAAGTGGTCTCGTGCAGTGACTTTTCTGCGACGTGGCCAAGCCACTGCGATCGTCCGCAAAACGATATTATTATTAGTCTAGTTGGGTCGTTCGAATCCGGATCGAATTCCCTCGGCCGAAATCCGGACTTCTCCGGGGACTCATGCATCAACGTAATGTGCTTTCGTTTCATTTTATCCGTTCCATACATTCACATCGTCATTATTACGTTCATTTTTCTAGTTTACTTCACACGCGTGCCTAAACATATGTATTTGTTTCGTATATAATCATTGTGTCTGTATTATAAATATATTATATTCATCGTCCTCCGCTAAACGTGTCGGGGGAACAGAAGGAAGAGGGAGTTCGTACATCGCACACACACACGCACACGCACGCACACACACACACACACACACACACACACACATGTATATCGTATGTACACATGTACACGATCAACTACGCGGGTCACCGTAGCCGCCTACCATGTCGACGGTGGGCAAGGTCGTTCACGGGTCACAAATCACCGGTGTTTTACCATAATGAGTACTACGCCTTTTTATTATTATTATTATTAAACATAATTGTTATTTCTATTTGTGACGTCTCTCGGTATTGGTGGCGTACACATTGATGTGACTGTGCGAAAAACTTATCCTAAATACATGATAATATTATATCGACGGCATGTTGTATAATATGCGCTCACACCTCTGTTGTTGTGTGCACGGTAAAAACGCTATTGTTTACTCAGTGACATCATTTCCCGGAAAGTTTAATACTTGCATACGAATAACCTTATCTGAAAGAAAAAAAAATTCACTGTACTACAATAATGTACAATTAATATACGCGTGCACACTGTTCAAGTTTTTTATATCCGCGTCACCGAGTTCAACGAATGATTGCGTTAACGACTGTTTATCTTGTACTTGTTCTTCGCGTACTATTGATGTCGTTTTTGATAATCGAGGAATTTTGCAATTTATTTTTATTTTATTTATCACAGCTAATCTGTATAGGTACATAATATATGTGGCGAGTAGCGGTACATTTATAAATGTACAATGAAACGAAGAGAAATCACACAGAATCATTCGGTAATCGGTGCACGAGTAGTAATTACTATATTATGTTTGGAATTTTTTTACATACTCAGTTGTAGTACCCATTACCCAGACATAAATATAATATATGTATGGTACATCATTTGATACTAACATTTTGTTTAAAACTATTCGTTTGGTTTGTCAATCACAGTCTCATGTGGGTACACAATAATAATAATATGCGTACAAACTGGTTAAGAAGAGGATTATAAGTGTAAAACAACAACAATAACGTGGGCCGACAATCTGGAATGGTTGCCTGGAGGTCGGCAGAACCAGATCTCGGGTCACTCGGGTCATCGAAAAAAAAAACAACTGGAAATAAAAAAATATATCGAACGCCCACTAGGATACCCACGTCTTAACGTTATTTTTTTCATTTTTGGATTTGACCTCGGCGGTTACTGTAACCCTCAGGGACAAGGATGTAGTATTTTATATGCTTTTTTATGTGTATTTATTTATTTATTTATTTATTTATTTTAATGTGATATTTGAGACGCAAAACAGTGAAATATTTCGATATGGGCAATATAATTTGTGCGAGTAATGAATATTCACTTGATATAATAATGTATTACATGTGAGCTCACATAAATGTATGTGTGTATGTATATATGTATGTATATATGTATGTGTGTGAACGTAACCGAAACCAACTTTGTGCCTGACCAAATGCAGAACAAAACTCAATGGATCCGTCATGGTTCACTGCGGTTTGAAAGAAAAAAAAAACATGTGAAAAACATCGTCTTCGGAAATACGGACGAACAATGAGTGTCCAGCAGATGACTGACACACAAAGAGATACAAACAATATTACTATTCGCGTGAAGGTTACCTACCGTGAAAAACTATGTATGAAAGCCTTGAACTCCACCCTATCGCATGGTCTCGTGGTGTAATCCATTCACTGGAACCATGTAGGAATCTTGCCGACTTGTCTGTTCTTATCGGATATTTCATTACATTTAAATCTATTATTCAACGAAACTTTTTTTTTTAAAAAAATGCGAATTAGTATTATATTTTTGTAAGTAAGTTTTGAGTTATCACCTCGTCACAGCACACTTTTAATAAATGTATTTATTCCAAGAAAATTTTATAACAATTTATAATGGGGGCAACAACATTGTATGAAAAACGACCCGACAGTAATAATTTTATGTTAAATTATATACAATCTAGACGTGTGAAATAACCACTGTTACAATATATGTTACTTGCTCATTATAATATTTACCACATTCATATAATTTAAATATCATTAACAAATAAATGAATTTTATTTCACAAAAACAGTGACGGATTTATCGTACTACCGTATTGAGGCTTGAGGCAACAGTGAATAGTGTATTATATCAAGAATTGTATTTGAACACAATGCAAGGTCCGAAGATTAGTTTATCTTTTAAACTAACTGAGCGATGCATATAAATCACCTCGGTTGTTATAATATATTATTCTCTGCACCATCGTAGTGTAAATACGGAAAATGGATGTATATTACATCACAAGAAGGGTACTTACACGCATAATATCATACTATATCCCAACCAAACTAATTTAACGTTCAATAATATCTATTCGTAATCAATTTAACTAATTTTAGATAATATACTTGGAGTATTATCAAAACCCTTCTACTTATAAAATTATATAATCTTCGGAGATGTTCGTATAACATAAGATGAGAGTTCTGTAGAGAACGCCGTTTTGTTAACAGACATACTGCTGCAACGCGTTTTAAACGAAAATTATAAAACACACCATTAAGATTTATCATTCTTAATAAATTCCGCTATTGACCTATAGTCAAAGACGCGAATAGCTTGAAAAAAAAACTCGATGGCATTTCCGAATACGTTTTCGTGAATCTCGTAAAAAATATAAGACGAAATAGTTATTATTGCTACCTGAGTATTGCGCGCGGCCGATGAAAATTCCAATCTTGTTTTTTATCCCCGAACCCAATTTTTTTTATCGGTCATCGAATAACCGGTCGAACCAACGACGCGTCGTTTACCAAACTTGACCGCGTGCACGGGCGTCGGCTATCGGACGGTTTACATGATTTTTTTTTTCCTTTGTTTCACCGGGGGCACCGAAAACTGGCGGACTCGGCACTATTGTACTACACGCAAACGTTGCACATCGGGTACGTAGGCGCGACGCATCAGGAAAGTAGTGTTTATGGGTAAAACGATATTGCACGTGATGATATTATTGTGATACACGTTATTTTTCCTTCCCCTTTGCCTCTCTCCCGTCACTACCACTCGATCACCGGACCGGTCGCTCGCGTTCCTTGCCAGCAAAACACACACGCACACACGCAGACGGTAAGAACTGCGGCAACAACTGCCACACGGGCCTGAGGCTATGTTTCGGAAGACAATACGGGAAATAATCGTGTACCCGTGTACATAATACATTATATTATATTAGACCGACATAGTATATGCATAATGCTATCAAAAAAACGCATGTTACGTAGTGGTGCAGCACGCAGTATTATCGTAATGCATACACGTCTAGGGGAGGTGCCCGGCGCGCGCGCACACACCGAAAATTACACGGTCCGCGCTCGGTGACCCCCGGAGGCCGGCACGCGATCTTTTCCACCGCGGTAACCGGCGGCGGCGTGCGCTCAACGAAGAAATACATATTATAGTGGTAGTACCACCGCCGGAGAGACACGAACTGCATAACGCGCGTACGTATTTATATTATACACATATATGAATACGTATATTAAATATTTAATATTATAATAGCAGCGGTATAATCTCAGTCTCGTTCTGTATAGCGAGCGCCCGTTCCCGACAGGTGCAGCAGCAGCAGCAGCAGCGGCAGCAGCATCATTCCGTGAAAAGGGGAGAGACCGCCGCGGTAATTATTATTACACCAGAAGGAGTTTTTTTTTTCCTTCTCTTTTTAGACGTACGCTTCGGGTCGTTCTGGGGTCACGGCGCGTACGCACAGACCCGAAATATTATATATAATATCATGTATAGCTGCCGAGCTGTATATATAATATATAAATATATATAAATACGCGCGGGTTGGTTGTAGGTATGTATACAAGTAGTACATCCACGTCGTCGTCGTGTTCGTAAAGAATAATACAACGACGACTCATCGTCGTTTATATTATATACATATTATGTATGTGTATAATATGCGTAGTCGCTGAAGTCCGGTGCGATGTACGTGCAGGCACCAATATAATATAATACACTCGCTAGTATATATAATATTATGTAATGTACTTATATATATATATATAAATATTGCTGGGGCGAGAGAGAATACAACAATATAAAAATGTATTGTAAAACAAGAGCAGAAATAAGACCACGTCGATCGGTCGGCCGTGGGGGAAAAAAGAGTTACGGAACGTTAAAAATGCTCGTTGACCACGACAGTGACTACCTATATACAACTACGGCGGCGGCGACGGGCGGTCGTGCGTACACTAATAACACGCTGGACCGTGAAAAACACGATACACGTTAATTTTTTATATCTCGTAGATTGTTTCGGTTTTTTTTTCTTCGTTCTCTTTCCCGCGTACACAATACAATTGGATCGACCGCTGCACCGAATGATAAAAATAAAGAAAAAAAAAAGAAAAAAAATGAACGTCCAGGGACTGGCGTGGCGGTAACCGTAATCAAACGGCTTTTGACCTCCGTCGCAACTAAGTCAACCTCAAGCCCGCTAACGTACCACTGCTTCTGAAACGATACTATTAAAACGGTACGGGTTTTTTTTTTTTCATTATTTCGATTTTTACGACGACAATCGTCGTGTTATCTATATTGTTACTTGTATAAGCATAATAAGCAGTTAGGTTTTACCGTCGATTATATTATGGCATTATGTATACCCTATCGGATGGAAATCGTATTACAAAAAATAAAAATTATCACCGTCGGGTGTGTTTTATTACTTTTCCTCCTCACATCGGTGACGATAATATTTCTATTTCTATTGTTTTGTTTTATTTTTATCATCACTACTAACGAAGTTCCCGTCTACTCGAATTCACAACCGCATTATTATTATGATAATCATTATACGCTCGCCGCTACTGTTTCATTGGCCGAAAGGTCTGCTGCCATCTCCACACAATACTATTTCTTCACTGTTGTTTACCAAAACATTCCGATTTAAACCCTCATCCAATTGCACGCGGTAACCCTTTTTACGCACTCGGGTCTGCATCTTCCTTGCTACTCTAGTGGCTCGTGATATCTTTATCACCCCATTTGAAACCATAAAGCGGCAAAAATATAGATATGTTTATTAGTCCATTATCGTAATGAATACAACACAACAAAAAAAAAAGTTGCATTATACTCGTAATATTGTAATTATTATTGTGTATCAAGTAAACGTAGTGTAATCAGTATGGTATTATTGCGACGTAGTAATATTGACGATTTCCTACCAATAATATAATAATTGATAAACGTAATTAAAACATATATGTATGAACAGAAATATGCGTTACAGTCTAAATAAACGAGTCGAATTTCATTCTCGGACTATGACTTCAATGTTTTTTTGAACTATTATAATCGAACTAATAGAATATAAATTAATACAAACGCTTATCTACAATGTATTTCGCATCTAGCCGAGACGAATCGAAATACTTACCGTCTTTAAACAGTACAAACTAGTAAAAGAACCTCGACCATTACTACCAAACGTGCCAAGACTAATGAAATACACTGGTAGACAAAAATTCGCGTATCCAAACTATAACACAATAAATTATAATACATGAATAATTAAAAGGTGACCTGAACAGTTTTTCTTTTTTTTTTTTTTGTCCGTGTCATTGATAGTAAATGATGTATGTGTTTTGGAGTGTAACAAAAAAATAATAACAATATAATTGGGCGATAGTATAGGACGGCGGCAGTGGATCTATTCGCTGCTGCTTTATGGCAAAGACGAGTTTTGAGTTTTGTCAGTAAGTACTATAATATTATATGGCATACATAAATGTTTTTACGAACCGGTTGATTCGATCTGGTTTTGATCGAGCCTAAAGGCGACGGCGGAGACAACGATGACGGAGACGACGCCGACGCAGACGCCGCCGATGACGATCGCCGCAGTACATCGGGGCCCCGCGAGCGCAACGAAGAATGTGACCTCCACCTTTTGCCTATGTGCTACACGTCGAACTTTTGAGAAGAGAACACTAACACACACACACAAACACACACACACACACACACACACACACACACACACATACACACACACACACACACATGCGCATGTTTCATATATATTTTTAAACCCACACACATGCGAGTACGCGCCTGTCCGGCCCCGGCAGTCCTTGATCTCGTGAGGTCAGTGTTAAAGGTCAGACGTGATGTTTTCACCGTGAGAGACGTGGCCGTCGCACATATTACAACCTACAAGGAAGCTGCGCGCGGTGCAACAGTAGTATAAAGCAGCTGAAGCCGTATAATAGTAATAGTAGTAGTATACTAGTTGTTGTCGTCGTCGTCGTCGTACGAGTGTGCGTACCAATAGCATGTATATCTTACCTACCCATCCATATTTTGTTGCGTAGCTGTTGCTGTGTAGAGTAAAAAACGCGAAAAGAGAAACAAGAATAATAACAGAAATGAAAATACTATAGATACGTGTATTTCACACTCACACACACACACACACACACACACACACACATCACGTTGCCGGCCGTGGATTTGCATCTTTCTTTTTTTATATATTTCGCGTTATTGTAAGCGATTTACCAACTGGAGACCACGGACGGCTCTTCTGTTCTTCGTGATCCCTCCTATCAAGATTAATTCGAAAATTCGATACACATTCGTTTTACTCGAATAATATGTGTTTTCCTCTCTGTTTTAAGATCTCTATAATATTATTATATATAATATCATATTGGCTATGCTATATAATATGCTCGTGTGATGTAAGGAATAAACGTGTGCCATACTATATCGTTGACAATTTTATTGGTACATCGTTTAAACATACTTTTTTTTTCGGGCTGCATTTTTATACCGTTTGAATACCAATATTTCATTTCACTTGAAAACCAATTACTGTATTAATATCACTGTAACGACGATGTAATGTACATTTTAGTATTATTATTTCGTGTTTTAAATATGCGTGTATGTTCAAACCGTATCATAACATTGACGTTTAGTTGTAATACTTAATTGCACACTCATATACTAATGTCACGTATAATATAACACCCGATGCTCTTCGTGTTCACAGATAGTTCCAATACATTTGTCCTTAAACTGTGTCCTTAACGTTTTTTTTTTCTAACGCTCTAGCTGTGACGTGATGAAAATCGAGTTCGTATGCCAAATCACTGCATATAGCGCTCACACGTCGTGTGAAAATAATAATTTGTATTCCGTCGTAGTCGGAGTAGGATGTGTTTTTAGAAAATTGCACAATCGTCAATGTCGCACGAATCTCATATGTGACATTTGTCGACGTATATACTGTTGTAGTGTGGGTAAGTCGTTAGTATATAGTTTGTGTATTTAGTTTATAACGTACAGCAGATAGTTTTCTCATTGTCATAGTTAGCTGCAGGATGGCAAAAAAATAATTAAATAAATAATAAAAACAAGAACGAATCATATTATAGTATATTTTGTATTATTTCGTTTGTATTATTTCCACGTATATATACAGATACAATCGTATTTCATTAAGCGGAATAATATATCGACAATATACACGTAATAATATTCATATCCATACGATATGATAATAAAGTATGTATCTTTAATATATTATATAGTAACTATATGCGACTATGTCCTATACGGTACTATTATTATTATTATTATTAACTCAGCTTGACGGCGGCGAAACGTAGTTTACCTGTGTAACCTATAAATTATTTCGTGCAAAATATAATAAAATTAATATTTATCATTATAATGTCGCGTACGTGCGCCCAAAACCCGATAAAACGTGTGTGCAAAATACATATAATTTATGTGCTCACATGTACAATATTATCATGACGTATTAATAACGCGTTACCGTCGTCCTTGGAGGTAAGGACCGGCAAACGTGCTAAGTCAGAGGCGTTACTGATCGTCGTTACGACATTGTTTAAAACAAAAGGGTCGGGTTACGTATGGTACAAGTGAAAAATATCTCGATCCACTGTGGTAGACAAGTCGACGGCGCGCGGTGGTAGCAGCGGTTACAGGATTATGACTGTTTGTTTTTCGTCTCATCTCTCGTCGCCGTTGGTCGTATTGGAAAAAAAAATATTCACGTGGTGCGACCTCACGACGTTACATTCGCGACTACGGTAACGCATTGGTAGCTGGTAATCGCACGGAAAAGCACGACCGACCGCCACTCGTTATACGGCTAATAACAATATTATAAAATAATATAACATCTAGTGTGGTGCAAGAAAAAAAAACAAACAAAAAGTCAATCCGTCGATGGGCGTTCATTTCCCCGTCGCCGCAGAATTTGCTGGTAGTCATCGTGGTAATTTTCGTCATAATTCGCCGTAATAATAATTTAACGTAGTTAATATACGTACCTCTCGCCGCGTGGAATTTTTTTTCCCACCAGCGATTTACGAGACCGAACGCGCGCAATGGCTACGATAATACTCGGCGAGTTTTACGATGTTAATGAGCAATAAAACGCACGGGTTCGCGTGCTGTATACACTCGTTTTATTTATACATACAAATAACACACGCGTGTGCATATACCCGTACACGTTAATAATATAGGTGTGTGTATAAAATCCGACTGCAGGCGGGATCGAATTCGTTTCAAACGATATAACAGCTGCGATCCAGTGACCCCGGGGACCCGCCTCTAAATGCACTTTTCGTATACGTGTGTGATGTATAATGTAGACGTAGTGTGTACAGCGTACGGTCGTAAACCATCGGACGGACGATGGCAAAACTACATTATGTAATAAACACATGTTTATATATAGGTAAACCCCTTGGATTGACGCCGCAGTGCACAAACTCATCTGCAGCGCTGCATGGTTATTATATATAATATATACGTGTATAGACACTTATGTACCCATCAATCAGCGTTGAACATTATTTTATAAGTATTTTATAAGAAAAAAAAAACCCTATCGAAGTAATTCTTAGAAATATAACTCCATCAACGTTCTGCAGACGTCATATTATTATCTTTTTCCGCAAGCATTTCGATTCGCGACTGCAAAAGTATTCATTTACGAATATACGCGTACTCGTATACGTAGGCATTTCATGAATCAATTTTTATTAGTTTTGATAGTTTTCGAAATTGCTTTTCACGCTACAACTTTTGTGGATGAATATTTTGTCCTATCATGTCTCTTATCTATTGCGATAGAAAAACAACGTGTATTCACAAAACAATAATGCTATGTACATCAACGATTAATATATACATATATTTATATGCGCAGAACCATATACCGAATGCAATAATAATAAATCATCGAATATTCCGCAACCCAGCTCGGTCGGGGGTACGAAAAGACCGCCGTCGTTCGTCTGCATGCAGCTCGCATCAAACAACACTCGATATATATATATTATGTATATTGTATAAACTTGAAATGTGCATATACGTATATTATATAATATAAACGAGCGTGCGGTGGATTTTCGAGCAAAGTTGTGAAATAACTATGTCGCATATACCCTTTGAGAGAAGACGTGTCTCTGAAGCACCGACCGGAAATGACGTCGTTGAACGCATGACCAGAAAGTACATATAATGCAGTATTTGTATAATTATATTATACATGCACGCTGGAGTATATATACATCAGCAGCAGCCCAAGCCGTTATAGTAAAAATAGAAAAAAAAATCCAGGAGAATGGTGTCCCGGTCCAACTCGTTTCAGTCAATTGCGGTATACATTTACGTGATTCAAAGTTTTACATTTAAAAAATACAATTAATACAGTGTTATTTCATAAAACCTATGCAGTTTTGTATACGGAAAGAGCATTATAATTTTTCTGTAATAAGTATCAGAAATGTCGATGACGCATTTTACAAAGGCCAGACACCATAATACTTGTATATATATACGCGTAAGCCTGATTTAACAAAGATACTTGTCTACGGTTAGGGATCAGACATATATTTTGAATTCTCGAATGGTATAAAGAAAATCCGGATTTCAAATATCTGTGAGACCCGGATTCGCGACAAATCCGGATCGTTTCGGGTTTTGAATTATTCAACTGCATATTTAAAATAATAGTTGTTCGACGAGAAAGTTTTACGAAAATATTGTAAACCTATAGTCTTGTTCGACAAACCTCACTTTGTACCTATGTATTAATCGATACGATTGATCCGAAAATACCGCGTAGTCCGGATTCTACGAATCATTGGGATTTCGGTTTCAAATGTCGAAACTCCCATGTTTATGCTCGAACCCCGGACGATCCCGGTTTCACTACTACTATATGTATTATTATATTGTGTTGTCGTTGCAATGATAAATTTTTATATAACCTTAAGCTAACGAAAAATGTGCACAATATTATTATTACGACATCACGCACCACTGAAATAACACGTCATTTTTTTTTATATCCCGATTAGATACCGTACTATAGTGTTATTTATCTGGCCAACGTTTTACGAAGTGTGTATAATATAATATGTATCATAAGTCCATACCTATATAACGTAAACGGGCCATGTGTAACCACATCTCAACACTAGCCGCACACATTGCAGCAATGTTATCTCTTGTCAGCGACATTATATACGATTGTGTAGGTACCATTAGTGGCATACAAATGTTTTAAATGATGGGGAGAGGTTAAATTTAAAAATTATATATATATATAACATGTATATTTTTCTAACCATTTTCATATAATAACTATTGTACGTATGGTGAAAAAAAAAGACCGAGGAGGAGTTTTATCGCCTGTGTGTACTGCAGTAGGTATACAAACAATTAGAAATCTAGAGTTGATTTGACACGCGTTGGTGTCAATGTTGTACAGTAAAAACGGTTTTGTTGATTTTGAGATGGGCGGCGCTAGGATGTTCATTTCACATTAAGAAATAGTCAAAGTAATAACTATTTGTGGCTATACATAGCAGTGGCGGCTCGTGGGTCTTTAATGAAGTAGTGCACATTCAAAAAAAAATTATAAAACTAATATTATATATAAACATATATATATATATATATATATATATATGTATGTATATATATATTTATTTATTGAAATAAATTTTAAATTATATATAGATTGTACTAAATAATTGTTAAAAAATTTTAGTTACCAACTAAATCTTTTAAAATATTTTATTTTAATTCGTATTTACATATTAAATTCACAAGTAAAAATATCATGAAAAGAACAAACTATAGAATGCAAATATAATATTAATTATCATAAATAATTTATTAGATTTCACGTATATGTTTATATGTTAAATCGATTCTTCTTTCTTTTTTTTCTGCGAACCTGTTTATTACTTCTTCGTTGAAGTTTGGAATATTGTTGATCATTTGTTTTTCTATCGA